>JAFEMH010007255.1:0-96861 GCA_022495995.1 Adenophora triphylla var. japonica
CACCCACTAAACGGTAAAACAAACACAAAAGGCGCAAACGCCTCCAAACACAAATCTCAAGGCCCCAAACATCTCCACAACACAAATTCCAAGGCGCGAAAAGCCTTCGAACACACACCCTGAAGCACGAATGCCTTCACAATTCATTCACCCCGGCAGTCATCATAAGCCCAACCTTTCCCCAGCGGACAAAACACGAGGCAATCACGCCACTCAAAATCAAACACAAGACAATCACGCCACTCAAAATCAAACACAAGGCAATCACGCCACTCAAAATCAAACACAAGGCAATCACGCCACTCAAAAACAAACACGAGGCAATCATGCCTCACAAAAACAAACACAAGGCAATCACGCCACTCAAAATCAAACACAAGACAATCACGCCTCTCAAAATCAAGCACAAAGCAAGCACGCCTCACAAAAGGCCCCCAGTTTCATGCTCATGAACCAAAGAACAAACACTTTCATCCCCGGCTGAGGACAAAGCACGTCCTCATGAAAAACACCAGGTTCATACTCCTGAACCCAGCCTCAACTTAACTTCATACTCCTGAGCTAATTCTCAAACACCAGGTTCATACTCCTGAACCAACACTTCAGTCAGAGGGAAAAGTCACATCTTCATGCATGGCACAACCTCAGTCAGAGGGCAAAGTCACGTCCTCATGCACGACACAACCTCAGTCAGAGGACAAGTCACGTCCTCACGCACGGCACAACCTCAGTCAGAGGACAAGTCACGTCCTCACGCACGGCGCAACCTCAGTCAGGGGACAAGTCACGTCCTCACGCACGGCACAACCTCAGTCAGGGGACAAGTCACGTCCTTATGCACGACACAACCTCAGTCAGAGGACAAGTCACATCCTCGCGCACGGCACAACCTCAGTTAGAGGACATAACATGTCCTCATCATCATCCATAGCCCGGAAGGCTTTAAATTACCCGGTTCGGAAGACCATAACATTTTCATTTCAGGACACCACCACGTCCTCACAACTGACCTCGACGGTCACATCACCTAATGACACCACCACGTCCTCATACACTCACGATTTCACATCTCTGAACTACGATCAGGCTTGATTCCCGCTAGGGATACGTAGGAATCCTATCACAGGGTCCAGCCAACCGACCTAAATGGTCATACAGTAGGACACCGCCACATCCTCACAACCGACCTAAATGGTCACACAGCAGGACACCACCACGTCCACGCACTCCCCCCCCCCACACGAACTACGATCAGGCTTGATTCCCGCTAGGGATACGTAGGAATCCTATCACAGGGTCCAGCCAACTGACCTAACCTGTCACATAATAGGACACCACCATGTCCTCACAGCCGACCTTAGCAGTCACCTCACCCACAGGACACTACCACGTCCTCACGAACAGACCTACAGGGTCACATCCTCTCTCAGCACGCGATCCAGATCAGGACCCTTATCTTATCGACGACCCCACTTCCTCCGTAAGTGACATCGTCGAGGGGCTTCTGTAAGTACCCCAATCTGGATCACTCCTCATCCGACACATGGGAAACATCGCAAACTCACAAACGCAGTCTCGTACACTCGTAGCCTTCAAAAACCCCAAAAACCACCAACGAAATCAAGGGGGGCTTTCTGGGATAAAAAAGCTCAAAAGGACTTTTTGGGAATTTTGGAAAAATTGGAAAAGCATAGCATGTCCGTGCGGACCACTTTGCTTCCCAGTCATAATTATTGCAAAATCCCCTTAAAGTCCACAATATTCCCTTAAATCTAGGAAAACCAAAAAACTGGTAATGGCTGACAGTGTAACGCGACACAACTAGGCTCCCCCCTCATAATTTTCACACCTCCCTCTTCTCTCCTCTCTCCCAGCCTTCAGGCAGCCCCTCTAAGACCCTTCGGGGCAATCCTGGTCCCTTTCGGTTCCCTCCGGAGCATTCTGAGGCCCCTCGTGGTACTCTGAAGCTCTGTCGAGCACTACCGAGCGCTCCCGAGATGCTCCCGAGCTGCCCCGAGGCACTCTTGAGGTATCTCGAAGCCTTGCTGATCCATCCCGAAGCCCTGCAAATCCATCCCGAGGCATTCCGGTCCATCCCAAGGTGTCTCGGCCCTTTTCGAGCACAACCGACGATCCCGACGCACGCCGAAACTTCGCCTGGGCTTGGCCAGATGATCCCGACGCACGACGAACCTCTCGCCCGAGTCCGTCCAACGATCCTGCGATCCCAACGCACGACGAAACTTACTGCCCGATACACACTCCGACAATCTTGAGGCATGCCGAAGCTTTGTCCGCAGACACCGGTACATCCCGAAGCAATCCCGGTCCGTCCTGGAACACTATTCAACACTCAAACACTATTCCCCAGCAGAAGACAGACACAAACCAACATTGGTAAGGCTTCCTTCCATTACTATTTCAATACATTTCAATACGTAGTGTACAATGTAGACATCATATACCGCATGCATTTTTAAAAGCACATACACACACACGCATAACTTTTAAAGAAAGAAAGGGCACCGAAAGACTCATTTTTACGAGGCGACTTGGGTGCGCATTTACTATGCCCTTCCCGAGTCGTAACCTGACCTCCGAACTCAAAAATCTCATCATACAACAACAGTATTTAAACTAAGCCTTTTTCAATGTTTTGGGCTAAATCAAAACGGCGTGGCGACTCTACAAACAAAAACGGCAGCGAGACACCTCCTCCTCTCCGACACTAAATGCGAGATGCCGAGGCTCCGCGCGCGAGCCGGATCTGGGTAATTTCAATAGTGGATAGTATCCCACCACCTCTCCCTGATGGCCTGGAGAACTTGAGGAGTCTGCCTCATGCCACGGACATTATCAACAAAAGTGTGAAGCCCCGTCTGCTCCACTCTGGCACGGACCCCATCCAGGACCTTGACCTTGTCCCAGACAGCCTTGGCAAACTTGGCACTGCCCTGGAAATTCTTAATTGACCTATATGGCTGCAAAATGGAGAAAGACAGAGGAAACATCGTCAGAAATCAAGTCAAGGAACGAAATTTTCATTGAGACATTTCATCAAAAACCTTGCGTGCATACTGGAGAATCATGCATGGACTCACATTTGGCTACCCAAATCAACCCATCCTACAATCCAAACTGTGTAGGGCACTTACATATATACACAAAGGCATCATCAAAATTTAACAAAGCCTAGAAAATCTAGCATGCATTGACATTGAACCTAGTTCTTGACAAAGAGAGAGGGAATGCTCAAATTCGATGAATCAACAGATTTAACCATGGAATGGATGAAATGAAATCATGGGAATGAGTTGAGAAAGAGATTCTTACCAATCCTTCGCGAACGGAATGCGAAATGTGCCTTTTATGATCGAAAGTGAGGTCATCACGAGGATAATCCTTTCGGCACAAATAACTATCCAATGTCGGATTCCTTGATTCTTGAGCCATTGATTATGTAATTAGGAAAGGATTAGAGTTGGTTAAGAAAGGGAAATCAACAACAAATTAGAGAAATTTTGAAGAAAATAAAACTTTGGGTCGGACTTGAGAGAAAAAGTTTGAAACAAGAGTGTTTGAAATGAAGCAGCAGCTGTTGAATTTATGCTTCGACAGACTAAGTCCCGCGCGATACAAGCTGTCCCGCACGAGACAAACCTACTGGACAAAGACAAAATTGCCCTCGGCAATAAGCGTCTACGCAACGTCAAAATTCAAAATTTTGACACATTTACCCTTGGAAGTGACACACTAGCAAGGAAAAGTGGAAAAATCGGTACCGCAAGTCGTGGAACGAGCCAAGCATGACATACGCATAACTGCCCGATACAACATCGTGTTGCCCGAAATGGTTGGTCGAAGACAGTAAACCATCCACACAAAAAGCCCGATTCAGCGCTCTGACAGGTGAATTGTCATTGAAAAGCTCGGTTCCGTGCCACATGGACCGTCATCCTCGCAAAAGCCCGATTCGGAACCCTTACAGACGAATTTTCATCGAAAAGCCCGGTTCCGTGCCACATTGACCGTCATCCTCGCGATTCGGAGCCCTTACAGGCGAATCTTCACAAACAAAATCCCTATTATGTGCCACATGGACCGTCATCTCAGCAAAAAGCCCGATTCGGTGCCCTTACAGGCGAATCGTCACACAAAAGCCCGGTTCCGTGCCACATGGACCGTCATCTTAGTAAAAGCCCGATTCGATTTCCTTACAGGCGAATCGTCACACAAAATCCCGATTCCGTGCCACATGGACCGTCACCTCATCAAAAAGCCCGATTCGGAGCCCTTATAGGCGAATCGTCACAAAACCAGTAGAATACGAGGGACCAGACAGGTAAGCCTTTGTTTTCTAACATCTTGTCCTCACAGGTTCGGAGCCAGAACAGGCGAATCTTCAGACAGATAGGTATATTCAGAATTGGGTCATGATTTGATTTCTCAGTATGAGTTTACCTTTTCAAAAAAAAATCTCTTCGATTTTCAAAATACCTAAAATAGACTTTTATTGTTTTGGAGTCGAACTACGTTTTGGTCTGATTCTCTGATAAGAGATACGTAGGCAGTTGTGCGGCACGATCATCCCGATATTCAAAATGATGTCTTTTCTATCGACGACATGACTTCTTCCATAAGACTTGTCGCCGAGGGGCTCTGTAGATATCCCATTCTGAACCTATCGTATCAGAGTTATACCACTCTAAGTCTCGCTTTCGGTTTTAGAGTAGAAATCCATCATTTCATCATGTTTCGTTAAGTTTTGACTAACGGCCGTTAGTTTGGACTAAAATGCATACGTGATAACAAGGGAAGACAAATTAGTCTTTTGTGAAGCCTTGTCCCGCGCGAGACATGGCGTGTCTCATGCGAGACAATGGTTCTGCAGAATGTACATAATCACTTTCCTTGTCGATTTAACCTCTTTTCTTGATAAAACTCATCAAATCTGGGTATCCACTGATAAAGGGTATGTGGAAGCTTCCTAGGATGATCTCCTAATCCACTTGAGTCTCCTAATCTTGGTGACCAAGTCATTCAACCCCTATAAATACTAGATGACTTCTAGTCATTTGGAGGTGGTTACACAAACACACAAATCACACACAACTTGTTGGTTTCTCTCCTTGAAAGACTCCTGCAAATCACCCTAAAAACAACACAAATTCGTCCATCAACCTTGTTGATCGACGAACACCAAGATTCGAGTCAAGAATTGAGGCGGAACTCTGCCTAAATCACCTCTCGACCTAGAGGTAATCATCTTTTCTTTCTCTACCTATTCTAACTGATTATTAGAGTGGTATAAACACATTAAATTTGAGATCGGTCAAGAGCCTCTCCAAATCATGGAGATGGTCTCGAAGCAATCGATCTCATATTCCGTTTAATCTAATTAAATGAATTGTTTTCTTAAAAACTGTCTATTTGAAAAGCCCCCTTAAAGCAAGACCGATCTTCGGATTGGGTGGATGCGGTGCTCCTTGACCTTCCAAATCCATCACTTAAGCCCCGAATTCAAAATCTTTCAAATTGGTTTTTCTATATTTCCTCATAATAATATAGGTGGCGACTCTAAATAAACAAATCAGCAATAAAAAGGAGGAAGAAATTCCGCATCGCTACAATAGTGTTTTCTATTAGTAAATTATAAATTATTTAGTTAAAGAAATATTGTTTTCTACCATACTGGATAATGTTTTTTTTTCCAGGAAGAGTATGGATCCTGGGAGCACCGAGCGGCCCGCCTTTCGTGAAAAACATTGGACGGTCATTGTCCTCCAAGAGAGTCAACCAAAGGGAGATCGCTTGCCTGGATTCGGGCAGCATGGTGCTGGGTACTTTGACATGCCATACCGCAGCCATACTCCGCAATACTTTTCTTCTTCTTCCTCCGGCAGTCAGAATGTGGATCAAGAGACGTTCGATGCTCGGGTTTAGAGAGAGGTACAAAGGCAATTGGAGCAAGAGCATCTTGAGCGAGTGGAGCAAGAGCGTCTTGAGCGAGAAGATTCATATCGCCAATTGCAGAGCCAATTGCAGAGCCAGATGGAGGAAGGTTTGGAGGAACGACTTCAGGAAGAGCAAAGCCAGTTTGAGGAGCGCATGCAACAAATAATGGCCCAAATGGGAAATTTGCAACAACAGCAACCTACTAGCGGTAATGCCTCTGCCTCATCAGTCGGTCAATACCTTAATTTGGATGGTGGTCGTGGCACTAGTAGGCGAAGTGTGGATGGTGGTAGGCGAAGTGTGGATGGTGGTAGGCGAATTGGTGGTAGCGGTAGCGGTAGGGATCGTGGTCATTAAACTTGTATTTTAACTTGTATTTTATTTGACATGTAATCAAACTTAAGTAGTTTTAAAACCCTTCCCCTTTCCATTTTCCCTTTCCCCTTTACCCTTTCCTCTTTACCCTTTACCTTTTCCCTTTCCCTTTCCCCTTCCCCTTTTCCAACCGGTTTCGCTTGATTTGGATGGTGGTTGTGGCACTTGTATTTTATTTGATGTTCAAGCGAAACAGGTTGTTGGTGTTTGTTTGAAAATTTTGGTATTTGTTTAAACATGTTGGTATTTGATTAAAACAGGTTACAGCCTTTTACCGGTGGTTTACAAATAAAAACAGTTTTTTTTTTATTCTGGACAGAATACCGACGAAAAATTTTGTCGGTAATTTTGTTGTTCCTCCTTCCTTACCGACGGACAATTCAGCCGGTAAATTAAGCCTTACCGACGGACATATCCGTCAGAATTGCTGTTGTGATTACCGACGGACCAATCCGCCGGTAATCTCTCCGGCAATAACGTCGTTCATCGGTCGCGCGAGGTTCCTTATCGATGGATAATTTCTGACGAATATATATGCGTTACCGACGGAAAAGTCCACATGCATTACCAACCAGAATATACCGACGGACTCCGACGGAACGCGTCCGTCGGTAAAGCCACATTATCGACGAAAATTGGGTTTTATCGATGGAATTTTCCGTCGATAATGAGCCAGTTTCTAGTAGTGGGCCGGTGGAAATGGTGTGATCAACAGGAGGACCGTGGCCACGGCCAGAATGTGTTTGCTGCAGTCAAAGGGGCAGCTTCTTGGCCGCAGGAATTTCGGGAACACCGGCGAGCAGGGCGCCAGAGTTTTTATCTTGGACGGGCAAGGAGACCCCGTCAGCAGCAACTTTGTTCAAGGCCTCCTGCCTAGCCTTTGCCTCAGCTGCAGCTTGGCGCGCCTTGGCCGCCTTCATTTGTTGGGGGTTTAGCTTGGGGTCTATTGAGGGATCTAAGGGATCTGCAATAAATAAAGAAAAAATTGGTCAGGTCGCAGTTCAGCAAAAGTGAAAAACAAGTATAAAACAGTTCAAAGCAGGGAAAAAATAGAGACCGGACCGATCCAAGCTGGAGGCTCACAGACCGCGCCCATCATGCACGTCTTGCAATTGGACTCAAAATCAAAAAATTCGTGAACCCTCCAATCGGGATCACGCAGCAGGGGCTCAATAGCCACCCTAGGGGCATAGTAGCTACCCTCTCTTTGAGGTGCCACTCCCGAAAAGATCAACAACGGCTCGTTGTTTATGATCGCGCCCACATCGAAAATAGGATGAACCTTCTCAGTCACGAACTTGGCTAAATATAAGGCTAGGGCGACTTGAAGCTCCTCGGATTCGTCGGGGCTAGGGTAGGGGCTGGCAGAAACCCTAACTGGGACCGTGCTCTCCGGCCTGGGAAATGTCCATCCAAACCTACTCTCAACACCCCTCACGTACTCTTCACATGTGCCAAGCAAAAGGGAGTCAAAGCAAAACCAGCGAAAAAACACAACACTTGTGACCGCGGAAAAGTTATCTGACCGCAGACCTAGCTTAGCAAATATAGCTCCTCGCTCAGACCATAAATGATCTCTCGCTCGAAGCTAGGGGCCACTAATGAGCCCGGACATTCTAGATCGGGAAAAAGCTTGATCTAGTCCAAAGGCCAGGTATGACGTGGCATATACTAGACTGCCAGAGTCAAGACCACGGATCTTACTAGACCGCCAAAGTCAAGACTGCGAATCTCCCTAGACCGCTAGAGTGAAGACCGCGGACAGCTAGACCGCCAGAAGGGTGACCGCGGAAGTCATGATCGTAACATTCATGCCCGCGTCAACCTTGTTGACCGCGCCAAAAATGTTAACCGCGGTCTCATACCAGACTCAGGCGCCCACTATGCCATTAAGGCCATTAAGGTGCAGCGCGGCTTAGGTACAGTTCCCTCGTCACATGTACCACATCAGCGACATCCCTATGCAGTGAATTTTACTTTACTGACAGAGTCAACCAGGCGCGGACACATGTCCTAGGTCAAAGACAACGATATCCTTGGGGCTGACGTCAGCGAACAGCTCCTCCTTACTATAAATATCAACCTTTGTCCCCATGGACAAGGTAAGTGTCAAATTCATATTCGTAAGTCACATTATCTAAACCCTAAACACACACCAAGACATTCCCACGTCTTGTTCTCAGCTATAAACTCTTCAGAGATCTTACTCTCACACCCGAGGACCTGAGTTGGATTAAACTTCAGCTTTGTCCTTAACGGTACTTATTCTCTTTGTGGAGTTCTAGGTACCACTAAAATATCCTGTCAGATATCCTACCTTCATTCGGACCCCCAAAAATCGTGGCGTTATCAAATACTTCCTCCGTCCCGCTCGAAATGACACTTTTGGTCAATACAAGTTAACTTTGACCAAAACATAAATGCAAATATAATCATCTTATTGAAATTCTAAAAATTGTTATTGATAAATCATTAAATGGTTAACAAATAACAATTTTTAGAATTTCAATATGATGATTAAATTTGCATTTATGTTTTGGTCGAAGTTAAATTATATTGACCAAATTCTTTCGGACGAACGAAGGGAATAGTTAATTTGAATTCATCGACTCACCATATTAATTAGTCAACATAAGCATGCTGGATTTTTTCTATGTGGCGTTATCAAATAGTTAATTTGAATTCATCGACTCACCATATTAGTCAACATAAGCATGCTGCATTTTTTCTACGTGGCGTTATCAAATACTCCCTCCGTCCCATGATCTCTTTCACCATTTTTAGCCTGACATGCAAATTAAGAAAATAGGTGGGAAGGAAAAATGTTGTGAGTGTAATTTGAAAATAGGAGAGAGAATTAGTGGAAGAAATAGTAAATTTAAAAAGTGTTGTGAGTGTAATAGTGAATTATGAGAGAAAATGAGTGGAGAAAATAGTGAGTGGGTATAATATAATATTAATAAAACTTTTCCATTTTAGAAAATGTGAAGCTTCAAACGGACGCCATTTTGGGTAAAAGGTGAAGAATTTTAGGGGACGGAGGGAGTAGTTAATTTGAATTCATCAACTCACCATATTAGTCAACATAAGCATGCTGCATTTTTTCTACGTGTAGACTTTAACAGTTCAACGGTAGAGGACGACTTAAAGAACCGAGACTTAAAGAACCAATCGCGATACTGCCAACTCTCTTTTTTCCTGGTTGGTATGCGTGGCTGGTTTTATGGCCACTTCAAATATGTGGCTTCAATCCCTTCAAGATAACATTGCTGAAGCATCTTATAGTTAGAGAGATATGATGTACCCTCAAACTCTTTGTTTCTTGAATCTCTAATACATCCCAATATTGCTTTTTTGATTCAATGGTTATTTTGAGTGACTACGAGGACTCCGCTACTACATCTTCTTTGAAACGAAATTATTACGATCATTACGATCGATATGATGTTTTTTTGAGTTTCAGAGGTTCAGACACCCGCAATACTTTCACTGATCACCTGTATGATCATTTGAAACGAGCTGGGATCTCTACTTTTAAAGACGACGATGAACTGGAAAGAGGAGAAAGTCTCAAACAACAACTTGAGAAGGCAATCAAAGAGTCATCTGTCTCGGTTATTGTCTTTTCTAAGAACTACGCGTCTTCCGGTTGGTGCCTTGATGAATTAGTGAGGATTCTTGAACAACAGAAGATACAAGGTGATCATAAGGTTTTACCCATCTTCTACCGGGTGGATGCATCTGATGTCAGACACCAAAAGGGAAGCTATAAAGAAGCGTTGAATCGACACATAGAGAAAGGTTATGTTGGGCTGGACAAGATCAATAAGTGGAAGGCAGCTCTTACTGAAGCTGCTGGCCTGAGTGGATTTGCCTTGGACAGTGACAAGGGCAAGGGCGGGTATGTTTGTTTCCTTCTTCATTAGCTTCATTTCCCGATATATATTAATTGGTACAGCATGCTTTTAACTGTACACTTTCCCGATATACTCCCTCCGTCCCAAAGCTACGTGCACACTTTTCATTTTGGGCGTTCCAAACCTACGTGCACATTTCCTAAAATGGAAAGGAATCTTTACTATTTCCTCCACTCATTTTCTCTCCTACATTATTTTAATACTCACAACACCATTACTCCCTCCGTCCCGGTAGAAGCGTCACCCTTTTAGGGGTGGCGCGCAAATTAAGGAAAAGTGTGGGAAGAAAAAATGTTGTGAGTGTAATTTGAAAATAGGAGAGAGAATTAGTGGAGGAAATAGTGAATTTTAAAAGTGTTGTGAGCGTAGAGGAGAGAGAATTAGTGGAGGGAATAGTGGATGGGATAATAAAATATTAATAAAAGTTTCCTTTTTAGGAAAGGGTGACGCTATAAACGGGACGCCATTTTGGGTAAAAAGTGACGCTTCAGCCGGGACGGAGGGAGTATAATTTACTATTTACTCCACTCATTCTCTTTCCTATTTTATTTTCACACTCACAACACTTTCAATATAATATTCTCTCCTTAATTTACGTGAAAAGTCAAACCGAGCACCTAGGTATGGAACGGAGGGAGTATATAAATTGGTACAGCATGCTTTTGACTTTCCAATGCATTTCTTATAATGCCCGAGTCATGGGCACTTCCTTCCCATCCGGCTAGGACGTATGTAAACTTCAAATCAAACGTAATACTAGCCAAAATATTTTGTGTAGTTCCACCCTTCCTACCACGAAATCTTCCCGCCAACTTTTCACTAACTTTTGCCCGTATAAGACTCACATCTCACTACGAAAAAAATCGCAATTGCCATGGACAAATTTCCTTTGGCAATCGATACAAATTCCTTGGTAAACACACTTTAGTGAGGACAAAATTTCCTTGGCAAACTTAGGAAATTTCCTTGGCAAATGGGGCGTCGATAATTTCGTCGAGGATCGGAATTCCTTGGCAATTTACCAAGGAAATTGTCAAGGAATATGTCCTTTGTAATTTATCAAGGAAATTGTCAAGGAATTTGTCCTTGATAATTACTGATTTATTATTAAAAAAAAAAAGATGATTTTTCTTGAAAAAATTTTGCCTACGAAATTACTGACGAATAATTTCCTTGATATAAATAAAATATTATTAAATACTCCCTCCGTCCCAATCTAAATGTCCAGTTGACCAAAAATTTCAAAGTTTGACTTAGACATAAATGCAAATCTAATCATCCTATTGAAATTTTAAAAATTGTTATTGATAAATAAATTAATTATTTATCAATAACAATTTTTAAAATTTCAATAGGATGATTAAATTTGCATTTATGTCTCAGTCAAACTTATCAATTTTTGTTGACTTGGACATTTAGATTGGGACGGAGGTAGTATATTTTAATTTTCTTGCTAAATTTTCTTGGTAATATTTTATTTTTCCTTGCTAAATTGGCATTTTATATTAAAAAAATTATACTCCCTCCGTCCCAGTAACATCTTCACCATTTTTTCTCGGCACGCAAATTAAGGATTTCAAAAATGTTGTGAGTGTAATAGTAAAATAGGAGAGAGAATGAGTGGAGGAAATACTAGTAAATTTGAAAAATGTTGTGTGTGTAATAGTGAAATAGGAGAGAGAATGAGTGGGTGAAATAGTAAATATTCTTTGCCAAAAAAGGAAAGGTGAAGCTTCTAACGGGACGCCCTTTTAGATAATTGGTGAAGCTTTTATTGGGACGAAGGGAGTATATGATTAATATATTAAATATATTAGTATAATTAAATAAATATTTATTCAAAAATCATTTAAATTAATAATTAAAAAATATTAAACATATTTAAAGAAATGTATACTCCCTCCGTCCCACCAATTGCTTCACCATTTTTTTTGGGCACGGGAATTATGGTAATGGGAGGGAAAAAAAATGTTGTGAGTGTAATTTGAAAATAGGAGAGAGAATTAGTGGAGGGAATAATAAATTATAATGGTGTTGTGAGTATTAAAATAATGTAGGAGAGAGAATGAGTGGAGGAAATAATAATATTTTATGTCCAAAAAAGGAAAGGTGAAGCTTCTAACGGGACGCCCTTTTAGGTAATTGGTGAAACTTTTATTGGGACGGACGGAGTATTTAGGATTATTAATAGATTATTTTTAAAATATACCACCACCATCGTCATAATCTACATACAAATTGAAATTTCATTTCTTCCAAATTTGAATCTACAAAAATTCCAAACAACAAATTACACTTCTATTCAAAGTAGCAACCAAAAATCAAAACAAACAATCAAATCCAAAAAAAATAAAAATTTGCCATTTCTTTCTTTTTTCTCCTCGCCGGAAACTTCTTGCCGGAATCAAGAAGGTGGTCTTCTTCTCGTCGGAATTCCAGTCTGCCACTTGGGATGTACCGGAGGTGATGGTGGGATGAGGGATGAGGGCGTGAGGCAGCTGCACCGGAGGTGATGGTGGGATGAGGAATTCAAGTCTCGCCGGAATCAATGAAGGTTTCAGAAGCTCCACCTTCGTTAGTCGACTGGAGATGGTTGAAGGAGAGTTTCAGGCGCTTTGCAGCCCCACGAACGGGGAGTGAGCTTTGGGAAATTGCTTCCATGTTGAGAAGAGAGAGATGATAGAGAGAGAGAGAGGAGGGTGGGCTAGCTGGGCGCCGGATCTGGTGGGGGGTGGCCGGCCGGAAGTAGAGAGAGAAAGAGAGTGTGTGTGTGTGATGTGAGAGAAAGAGAGTGTGTGAGAGGATAAAGAAAAAAATAATTGAAATGTTTTGGTTTGATAATTTGGACCATTGGATTTTTTTCATAAGATTAATGATTCAGATTGATTATGTCATCAACCCACGTGAATATTTGTAAGCCAATTAAATGAAAGGGTGTCATTATTTTGATAAATGAATTTGGACCATTGAATTTTATTATTTGTGATGTATTTAATGGCTAAGATCTTATTTGTGATATATTTAATGGCAAAAATCTCTTAATGACCATAATAATTAGTAATATCAAAAATAATTTAAAATATAAATAATATTATATAATAATAATTAAATAATAATATATCATAATAATAGTTTATGTATCAAAAAAAAATTTAAAAATAAAAAAGTAAATGTTATTGTCCGTCTCTCTTTTTTCTATTATATACTTTCATTTCTTAAAAAAATCTTAAGTTTTTTTATATAACATTTTGTAAAAAATTCACTACTAACTAATAGTTTTACTTATCCAAAAAAATAAAAAATAAATAAAAAAAGTAAATGCTATTGTCCGTTCCTCTTTTTTCTATTATATACTTTCATTTCTTCAAAAATTCTTAACTTTTTTTATAATTTTTTGAAAAAAATTCACTACTAACATCTCAAATAGTTTTATTTCTCCAAAAAAAAAAATTTAAAATTAAAAAAATAAATACTATTGTCCGTCCCTCTTTTTTCTATTATATACTTTCATTTCTTTAAAAAAAATTACTTTTTTTACATAACTTTTTGTAAAAATATTCACTAATAACTAACATCTCAAATAGTTTTATTTATCCAAAAAAAAATTTAAAAATTTAAAAAGTAAATACTATTGTCCGTCCCTCTTTTTTCTATTATATACTTTCATTTCTTTAAAAATTATTAACTTTTTTATATAACTTTAGACTTTGTTAATTAGTGATTACTCTTAGAAAAAAAAAAATCAAAAGAGGGATGGACTATCCTATTTTAATTTTTTATTTTTTAAAAATTTTTATTGACTAAAAAATAATATTTTAGACTTTGTTAATTAGTGATTTTTTTTACAAAAAGGTATATAAAAAAGATAGAAAAAAACTAAAAAAATGAAAGTATATAGAAGAAAAGTCAAAAGAGGGACGGACTACCCTATATTTATTTTTTATTTTATTTTTTATTGACTATAAAATAATATTTTAGACTTTGTTAATTAGAGATTTTTTTTTTACAAAAAGGTATATAAAAAAAGATAGAAAAAAAAACTAAACAAATGAAAGTATATAGAAGAAAAGTCAAAAAAGGGACGGACTACACTATATTTATTTTTTATTTTATTTTTTATTTTTTATTGACTATAAAATAATATTTTAGACTTTGTTAATTTGTGATTTTTTTTACAAAAAGGTATATAAAAAAAGATAGAAAAAAAACTAAACAAATGAAAGTATATAGAAGAAAAGTCAAAAGAGGGACGGACTACCCTATATTTATTTTTATTTTTTTAAAAAAGCCAAATTCTTGCGAAAAACTAGTTTTTCGATAACATAAGAAAAAACTAGTTTTAAAACACTATGCCTAGCTAATAAGAGGGATGTACAATGATGAAAACTAGTTTTTCCATAATATTTTGAGAAAACTAGTTTTTCACATGTCGTACTCTTAAAAAAAAATTATTGACTAGAAAATAATATTTTAGATTTTTTTAATTAGTGATTTTTTTTTTTACAAAAATGTATATAAAAAAAGATAGAAAAAAACTAAACAAATGAAAGTATATAGAAGAAAAGTAAAAAGAGGGACGGACTACCCTATATTTATTTTTTTTTAAAAAAATTATTGTCTATAAAATAATATTTTAGACTTTGTTAATTAATGATTTTTTTTTTACAAATATATATATAAAAAAATATAAAAAAAACTAAACAAATAGAAGTATATAGAAGAAAAGTCAAAAGAGGGACGGGCTACTCTATATTTATTTTTTATTTTATTTTTTATAGACTATAAAATAATATTTTAGACTTTATTAAATAGTAATTTTTTTTTACAAAAAGGTATATTAAAAAAGATAGAAAAAAATTAAACAAATGAAAGTATATAGAAGAAAAGCCAAAAAAGGGACGGACTACCCTATATTTATTTTTTTAAATTTTTTATTGACTAGAAAATAATATTTTAAACTTTGTTAATTAGCGATTTCTTTTACAAAAATGTATATAAAAAAAGATAGAAAAAAACAAACAAATGAAAGTATATAGAAGAAAAGTCAAAAGAGGGACGGACTACCCTATATTTATTTTTTATTATTTTTTTAATTTTTTATTGAATATAAAATAATATTTTAGACATTGTTAATTAGTGATTTTTTTTTTTTACAAAAAGGTATATAAAAAAAGATAGAAAAAAACTAAACAAATGAAAGTATATAGAAGAAAAGTCAAAAGAGGGACGGACTACCCTATATTTATTTTTTATTTTATTTTTTATTTTTTATTGACTATAAAATAATATTTTAGACTTTGTTAATTAGTGATTTTTATACAAAAAGGTATATAAAAAAGATAGAAAAAACTAAACAAATGAAAGTATATAGAAGAAAAATCAAAAGAGGGACGGACTATCCGATATTTATTTTTTATTATTTTTTATTGACTAGAAAATAATGTTTTAGACTTTGTTAATTAGTGATTTTTTTTACAAAAAGGTATATAAAAAAAGATAGAAAAAAACTAAACAAATGAAAGTATATAGAAGAAAAGTCAAAAGAGGGACGAACTACCCTATATTTATTTTATTTTTTATTTTTTATTGACTATAAAATAATATTTTAGACTTTGTTAATTAGTTATTTTTTTTACAAAAATGTATATAAAAAATATAGAAAAAAAAACTAAACAAATATAAGTATATAGAAAAAAAGTCAAAAGAGGAACGGACTATCCTATATTTATTTATTATTTTTTTTATTGACTAGAAAATAATATTTTAGACTTTGTTAATTAGTGATTTTTTTTTACAAAAAGGTATATAAAAAAAGATAGAAAAAAACTAAACAAATGAAAGTATATAGAAGAAAAGTCAAAAGAGGGACGGACTACCCTATATTTATTTTTTAAATTTTTTATTGACTATAAAATAATATTTTAGACTTTGTTAATTAGTTTTTTTTTTTACAAAAATGTATATAAAAAAGATAGAAAAAAACTAAACAAATGAAAGTATATAGATGAAAAGTCAAAAGAGGGACGGACTACCCTATATTTATTTTTTATTTTATTTTTTATTTTTTATTGAATATAAAATAATATTTTAGACTTTTTTAATTTGTGATTTTTTTTACAAAAATGTTTATAAAAAAAGATAGAAAAAAAACTAAATCATGTACATATACCCTAAATCCCTATATCCTAAACCCTAAATAATATACATATACCCTAAACCCTAATTCCCTATATTCTAAATCCTAAATCATATATCTATACCTTATACCTTATACCATATACCCTAAATCGTATAATACCTTATTTCCTATACCCTAAACCATGAATCATATACATATACTCTAAACCCTAAACCCTAAATCATATACATATTCCATAAACCCTATACCCTAAACCCTAAACCTTATACCTTATACTCTATACCCTAAATTCTAAGTCGTATACCTATATCTTATACCTCATACCCTATACCCTAAACCCTAAATCATATAACTCTACCTTATCCCTTATAACCTAAAACCTAAACCCTATACCCTAAACTTTATAGGGTATAAGTTATATGGTATAAGGTATAGTGGTCATACTGATACATACAAACCACACGGGACTAACCTATACTACTATGATGTAAACTCTCTCTATCCCTTTATAATGAAGGAATTGAATCAATAGGAGAAGAAGGTGCATCTCATGCCCTGTTAGAAAGGAAAGAAGAGTACAAGCTGCTATCGAATATGCTTTGAGGGAGGAGACAAGAGCCTTGTAGCTTTGAAGTCCGAGAAGCATGGCATAATTGCACACCTACTCTCGGTGCGAGAGCTTATCTTTCAACCGCTACAAAAGAAGAACTTTCTTTGTCTAGCCAACTGGGCAGGAGATGAAAGAGATCCAAAGATCCTACTTTCATTATTCCAATACCCATATGAATACCTTGGGTATATACCTGCTTGTACAGAGACAAGAATGATCTTCCCGTAAGGGATAAGTACTCATTCCCGGAAAAGCTCAACGCGCTACTCCCATTTTTATATAAGTGGATTTTTAGACCTTTTTCACTTTAGGACAAGAAGCAGAGGTAGGAGATGAAGTTGCTAATGGGCGTAAAGGTATAAGGTATTATACGATTTAGGGTATAGGGTATAAGGTATAAGGTATAGGTATATGATTTAGGGTTTAGGATATACGAATTTAGGGTTTAGGGTATAGGTATATGATTTAGGGTTTAGGATATAGGGGTTATGGTTTAGGGTATAGGTATAAGGTATATGTATATGATTTAGGGTTTAGGATATACAAATTTAGGGTTTAGGGTATAGGTATATGATTTAGGATTTAGGATATAGAGATTTAGGGTATAGGTATATGATTTAGGGTTTAGGGTTTAGGGTATAGGGTATATGGTATAGGGTATAAGGTATAGTTTTATTTATATACATTTTTGTAAAAAATTTCACAACTAACTAACATCTGAAATAGTTTTATATATCAAAAATAAAAAATTAAAAAAAGTAAATGATATTGTCCGTTCCTCTTTCTATTATATACTTTCATTTATTTAAAAATTCTTAACTTTTTATATAACTTTTTGTAACAAAATTCACTACTAACTAACATCTCAAATAGTTTTACGTATTCAAAAAAATTAAAAAAAAAATTAAAAAAGTAAATGCTATTGTCCTTCCCTCTCTTTTTCTATTATATACTTTAATTTCTTTAAAAATTCTTAACTTTTTTTATATAACTTTTTGTAAAAAAAATCACTGGTAACTAGCATCTCAAATAGTTTTATTTATCCAAAAAAAAATTAAAAAAATTAAAAAAGTAAATGCTATTGTCCGTCCCTCTTAGTTCTATTATATACTTTCATTTCTTTAAAAAATATTAATTTTTTTATATAACTTTTTGTAAAAAAAATCACTACTAACTAACATCTCAAATAGTTTTATTTATCCAAAAAAATTAAAAAAGTAAATTCTATTGTCCGTCCCTCTTTTTTCTATTATAAACTTTCATTTCTTTAAATATTCTTAACTTTTTTTAAATAACTTTTTCTAAAAAATTTCACTACTAACTAACATCTCAAATAGTTTTATTTATCCAAAAAAAAAATTTTAAAAAATTAAAAAAGTAAATGCTATTGTCCGTCCCTATTTTTTCTATTAAATACTTTTATTTCTTTAAAAATTCTTAACTTTTTTTTATATAACTTTTTGTAAAAAATTTCACTACAAACTAAAATCTCAAAATAGTTTTATATATCCATAAAAATAAAATAAAATAAAAAGTAAATGCTATTGTCCGTCCCTCTTTTTTTCTATCATATCCTTTAATTTCTTTAAAAATTCTTAATTTTTTTTATATATTTTTTTGTAAAAAAAATTCACTACTAGCATCTCAAATAGTTTTATTTATCCAAAAAAAAAAAATTAAAAAAATCAAATGTCTATTGAGAAACAATAATAATATATTATGTTGTGTGTTTAAATATAAGGAATTATTTTTTTGACATCTATTCCTTTGAAATTTACCAAGGATTTCACCAAGAAAATATTTTCTTGGTATTTATTCCTTTGTAATTCCCTTGGTAATTATGACGGGAATTTTTTCACCAATTTTTAAAAATATTTTGAGTGATTGCCTAGGAATATATTCCTTGGTAATTTTGGAGGGAAGTTTAACACCAAATTGAAATTTTGGGTGATACTTCCCAAGAAATTTTAAAAGGAAATTTTCCTAGGAAATATATTCCTTGGTAAATTCCTTGAAATTCACCATGGGAAAAGCATTCCTAGGTAAATTCATTGGGAATTACAATGGAAAATGTTTCCTTGATAAATTCCTTGCAAATTTTCTTAAGAAAATTTCTCCTTCCTAAATTTCTCGAAATTCACTATGAAAAAATTCCTTGGTATTTTCCTAGGAAATAAAATTCCTAGGTAAATTCATTGGGAATTACCATGGAAAAAAGTTTCCATGGTAAACTGTCGTCACTAATCCACAGTTTTTTCGTAGTGTCTATTGCTCCTATGCAATCCTATTTGTGACCATGTATACTAAAAATTATTAACAATAGCAAAATAAATATATAAATTTGAAATTTTTGAATAAAAAAATTCTAACTAACCTTGAAGTATGGATAAAATCTATTATTATATCTAATTTCTGGAAGAGTCAAGTCTTCTGGTTGTTTAACCACGAGATTGAATAACTTTAAAATTGCTCTTAATACAATTTTAAAATATCGGTGAACTGTCTCAATAGACCTATTGAATCATACACCAATCACTCTAAATCTCACATTATGTCCAACCAAATGCAAGAACATCAATACTTGCTCCTTTATAGACACTAGCAATACACTCGTGCGATGCACAACAACGATATGTTAATTTTTACAAAATTTTATTATTAAAAATTGAAAGTAAACAAATAAAACAAATAAATAATAATTAACTACAAACATAATAAATATATCATTTTTTATCAATTAAAATTAACGTATGCCTAATTACAATATCTACATGTCATTATTACATAATCAGAGATTAGGATCTATGTTTCTAGCAATATTACGGGAACGCCAACCTTCAATGAGTATTTGTGAACTTCTTAATGGTATAGATGTGTGTGCACCCGGAGAAAACAAAAAACTATAATATATGATTCTATTATTGAATGCAGGGGCGGAGCCAGGAATTGCCCGAGGGGGGGGGGCAAGATTGCACGGGGGTTCGAGGGCAGCGCCCCCGAAAAAAAAAAATTCGGGTCGAACAAGTAAAAATGGGTCAGATCCATGAAATACAATGTATTTTAGTTAAAAATGTAAAGAATTAAGAAAGTTAACAAAAATGATAAAGAACGAATGAAATAATGTTGAAGTATTTAACGCAAGCAATTTATTAAAATATATTACTCGTACAAAAAAGAAATTCAAATTTGCTAATTAAACTTGGGATAATAGGAAGAAAGACCAAAAACAAAAAAATGGGAAAAGCCTAACTAATTAATTAAGATTGAAAAAATGTGAGGAAATTAGGAGAAAGAGAAAAACAAAACTGTTAAGAGAAAGAAATGGAGAGAGAGAGAATAGCAAAGATGGAGGACAAATAAAATTAATTGAAAATGTAGGTAGCAGGGCTCGAACATGGATTTGAAAGGAAACACCAAAGACTTTAACTTCACCCCTTCTACCGCTGAACCGAACCACTCATTAGTGTTAATTTTGAAGTTAATTATATATAACAAAAAAATATGGGGGGGGGGGGCAATAAAAAAAAAAAAATTCACTGCACTTCCGCCGCGGGGGAGGGGGGGGGGCAAGTGCCCCCCATGCCCCCTGGCTCCGCCCCTGACTGAATGTCACTAACACCCTACATAACATACATACTTCCTACAACTAACTCCCTTAAAAAAAAAAAAAAACGAATCATTTCTATATAACCCTCTTCCGATAATATTTGATTACATTTGGTCAAACAATAAATGCATCCAATTACATTCATATTCATCTACACTTGAATCCAATATTAGTAACGACATACTCCCTCCGTCCCAAATCTACATACCCATTTTGTGTTTGGCGCGGAAATTAAGGAAAGTGGGTAATGGAGAAAGTGTTTGTGAGTATAAAAGTAAAATAGGAGAGAGAATGAGTGGAGGGAATAGTAAAATTGATTGGTGTTGTGATTATAAAAATAAAATAGGAGAGATAATGAGTGGAGGGAATAGTAAAGATTATTTGCCATTTTAGGAAAGGAGAATGTAGGTTTGGGACGCCCAAAATAGCGAAATGGGTATGTAGATTTTGGACGGAGGGAGTATATATTTAACCAATGAGAATTAGTTTTAAAAAAAAAAAGTACACATTTCAAAATTTAATTAAATACAGACTTCTTTAATTACTCCTAAAAGTTCCTAAAAAGTAAAAACGTTTTCAACTTCAGGTTTTCCTATTTATGTTTCCATAAATAAAATACTCTATCCAGTTCGAAATAGATGTCATTTTGAAAAGTAAATTTTGATTTAAAATACATGGCATTTTTTGGTTTAAAGCCTTTAAATTTCAATTTTACCCATGTATTGAAAGTTGTTCAGTAGCATTGATTGTACTTATTGAGTGAATAATGAATGAGAGGTAAACAATTATTAGGGTATTTTTGGTACTCATCTAAGAAAATTATAATATCAACAGTACATTTGAACATTATTTTGAGAAAGAGGAAGTATTATTTTTTTCCTTATTATCTTTTTAAGTTTTACATGACTATCTTATAAAATCAAAGACTTAAAAAAACTTAATTCATCTTCCATACTCCATTCTCCTAAATACTCCTTATCTCTCTATTTAAATTTCCAAAATTTTGAAATTACTGACCAAACAACTCATGTACTATCATGTATTCATCACCTCCTCTATTTTCTAAAAACTCTATTAATTGTCTTCTTTAATAAACTTCATCTCTCCATCTCTCTCAGTCTCGGTTTCTATCCTTCCATGATTTCTAATTGTTTTGGCAAATAGTAATGTGAATAGTCAAAAAAAAAAAAAAAACCGGAGATCTATATTCAATGTTAGTTTAATATTTGAGTTGTATTTTTCAATTGATTTAACAATATATCTACAACCACATTTTTATTTATAAACCATAACCAAACTTTTATGAGAATTTGTGACTACCCTCACCTTTATAATAGGCAATAACCAAACAAATCAACCCTCACATAAAATATTATCGAATCTGTGAATACATAAAATTGGAAAATGCGAATTTCTTCTATATTTTATCCATGGAAATCTATAGAACATTTTTTGAAGTTGTAAAAATCCCTTCCTTTCTTCCCTATTTTTTAAGTTGTAAAAATTCCATAATTTTGGCTCATCATCGACAATAATTCTTATCACTCCGTATATCCTCAAATTTTAAAAATATCAATAAATAAAAAAAAAAGTAATTTGATATAAAATATTTGAATTATATTCAAAAAAGAGGTTTTTTTTTCTGTGTCCGAATCAAATGAAATTAGTCTCTATTTGTAGAGAAAAAAAAAAGTTATGAATTTTGGTGAAAAAAAAATAAAAAAAATATTTATTATGAAATATTTGAGGTTAAAGAAATTGGTGGAAATTTTTTTTCGGAAATTGAACCAACCAATCGAAGAGCGCCAAGTGTCCAAAAAAAAAGGGAAAAGATGGCCTGACTACACGCGCCTCTGTCGGCGCATGTAGTTCACTTGCCATTTTAGCCCAATCCTCGTTCGCCACGTCTATTGTCCTTTCCACATATTTTCAATTTTGCCATTGGTTTAAACGACGAAAATGCCCATAACAACAGAGGCAGTTTTTGCTACTAAACGACGTCGTTTTAAATTTCCAAATTTATTCCAATGAGGGTGACGTTTTTAGGCGCCAAATTGCCTTTTTTTTACCACTCTTTTGCTTTTAATATAGTATAGATATTCCTGGTCTTTCGAAGTAAATGTTTCTCCTCAAGGGTCCCACACAGCTTGAAAAATACAGATGACTTCATACGAATTTAATCTATACAATTTTGATCACCTCTACATAAAATACTTTTCATATATCTCTCTCACGCAATTTCTCGGTCAACTTTAGGCTCCCTTGGTCTAGAAGTTGAGATTTTTCTTCTTTTTAGAACTGTTGTAGCTATAGCCATAACTGAAGCAGTTGCACCTAATACTGATGCTCGGATAACCTTACTTACCATCTACATAAATAAAAAAATTACTAATAGCCAATAAATTAAAGCATGTGTACTGAAAGCAAACAAAAAAGCTAATTTTATTTAAGTTTGACAACCCCATGTAAACAAAAGGGCCGGCACATTGCTGGGCATGGCCGGTAGTTCCGTTTCTCCCAAACCTCGAGCATATGCAAAAGTGGGAGTCAAAGCAAAACACTGTACTAGTCAACTCAAATCAAATCCAGACAAATGGGAGGAAGAGCATTATAAACATGAATCTCAGCTTCACTCTACCTGGTGCCTATTGAAGTCCATAAGATAGAAAAGAACAACACACGTACTGTACTTAACCACATGAAAGTCACAGAGTTAAGACAATTTTCATCCTTAATGGTCAAAAAGTGTTACGTAATTCGACCTCTCATCATTTGCGAGAAACAATCTTTCCAATATTGAGCATTCTGCAAATGAAGTGTTTTCAGTTCTGGACCATCTAATCGCATATATACAAACCATAAGGAAAATTAGTATCAGATTTTTTCCCGGAAAATGCCAAACTTCAAGCAAAACCCATAAATTGTAATCACCAAAAGACAACCCCTTATTGGTTTCTGAGAAAGCAGAGGAGACAGCATAAACTGAAACTTGTAGTCATATTTGAGCAAGACCAATCAGGGCTAGTTCCCTCTTCTTCCTTGGTGGGCAATTTCGGGAGTTTATTGATTTAACCCTATCAATTTTGGAAATATTACTATCTTTTTGGGACAAACAAAAATGGTAAATGGGACTATCATTTTGGAACGGACGGAGTATTTTCTATCAAAGTCTATCCTGTTCTCATAACCATTAAAATTTACATTTCTACAAGGCCATTATCTCAGTACAAAACAATGTTAAACAATTTTCAATCACGAAAACATAGAAAATTGAAGATAACCCATTCTTTGAATGGCCATTACAAATTCCATAAATAAATAAATAAATATCCAAATAGATAACTAAAACATAAAATGCAATTTCCGGAAACATCAGCCACTATTTGTTTATTAGCACCAACAAGTAATCCAAGAATTTAAGCAAATTGTATGAACTTTCTCAAATTCCAAACTAGAAAGAACAACAGAATAAGTATGCTTCGTCCAATTCGACACAAGCAAAAGGCAGTGGACACTTATTTAACATCACGTGCTCGATATAAATCCCCAAATAAGAAATTTACAACCAGAACTGAAAACACTTCATTTACAGAATGCTTAGTAAAGTCGAAAATAGGTTGTTACCTTTCTAGTTCAATGCAATGGAACATAAATAAGCCCTAATGATCAGATTGAACATGAAACAAGTAGCAGCAAAACTGAAAAATTAGTAAAGTCGAAAATAGGTTGTTACCTTTCTAGTTCCTACTCTTTGCGATTGATTGCTCTGAAAATAGATCTACAAATACTACTCCCTTCGTCCCTAAATGAATCCCCAAATAGGAAAAAGTTTTACGCAAAACAAACGGAGCCTTTGAACCAGATTAATCCACAGTAAAGTTAACCATGATTCATTGTGTTAGGTCAAGTTTGATTTATCTCGTCTCCTTAAATACTACTCCCTTCGTCCCTAAATGAATGTTCATTTTCAAGGAATTTTTGTCCTCCTTTTTTGTAAAAAACTTCATCCCTAATTATCTGTATATACTATTTTAACTCTACATGAATTGTGCCAATTGAGAGTTAATTTGTGTGAATTTATATGAAGTATTAAAGCAAATTTTTAAATTGGGTTTGTTGCACTTTTCAGGCCCGAAACAGAATTCATTCGTAGAATTGTGTGTGAGGTTGAAAACAGTCTACCGAACCGCAAGACTTTAGATGTCCCCGAAAGCTTAGTTGGAATGAATTATCGAGCCATTGGGATTGACTTATGGTTGAAAGATAGATCCTCGGACAATAATGTGCTCATCATTTGTGGGATTGGTGGAATAGGGAAGACAACTATTGCCAAATATTTTTTTAATGAATATTTTCGAGATTTTGAAGGTAGTTGTTTCCTTGAAAGGATTGCAACGATGTGGAATCAAATCGGGGGTGTTTGTCGTTTACAAAGTCAACTTCTTTCAACCATTCTAGATAAAAGGGAAGAAGTGAGAATTTATAACTGCGATGAGGGCACCGAAAAGATAAAGAGAGCTATATGCAATAGAAAGGTCCTTCTTGTCCTCGATGATGTTAGTGAAACAGAGCAGTTGGAGGCACTTCTTGGACAACCACAGAGGCTATGTCCCGGAAGTAAAATCCTAGTAACTACTAGGAACAAGTCGTTGAAGAAAGATTTCACCATTCCCCTTAAGGTCCATAATGTTGAATGTTTAGAAGACGAGGACTCTCTGAAGCTCTTTAGTCGGCATGCTTTTCGACAACTTCTTCCCCCAGAAGAATACACGCAGATAACAAAAGAGATACTCTTGCGCTGTGGAGGCCTTCCCTTGGCTCTTGTACTTTTGGGTTCTTCTCTACGCAAAAAGTTGGATATAGTATTTTGGAAAAAGCAATTGCAAAAATGGGATGAAATTGGGAACCCTGATGTCCACAAGGTCATGCAGATAAGCTATGATTCTTTGGAAGATGAGACGGTAAAAAATCTGTTCTTGCATGTTGCTTGTTTTTTTGTGGGAGAAGAAGAAGATTACGTGGTAAAAATATTAGACCACTGCGGTCTGCATGCTACAGTGGGAATCCAAAACCTGATTGATAGATGTCTGATAACAACACCATATGACAATAAGTTGATGATGCATCAGGTGATTCAAGATATGGGGCGAGAAATAGTCAGACAAGAATGTCCAAACGAGCCTGGAAGAAGGAGTAGATTGTGGTTTCATGAGGATTCTTTTAATGTACTGAAATCTGATAAGGTATGGAAAACAATCTAAACTTTGTGCTGATGCATTTTTGCAAGTCATTTGAAAATGATTTATGATTTCTTTCTATGTTCTTAATTTAGGGTAGTGAAGTTGTTCAAGGCCTCATTCTTGATGGGCAGAAAATTATTAAAGCGGAGTCTGACAGACCAAGCTTTCCTGCTGCTGATGCAAATCCACACTTAATCACGAGATTGCTTGACTATGTGCATAAGAAAAAAGAAGAGGTCCTTGACAGATATCTACCTTCTAAGAAAGGAGAAATGAGAATAGATTCATTTGCAAAGATGGTAAATCTAAAACTTCTGAAGCTCAATTATGTACATCTCACTGGACGCTGTAATAAATTCCCGGAGGAATTGAGATGGATAAGTTGGCATGGATGTCCTCTTGAATATGTACCCATGGAGTTGCCCCTGAAGAACCTTGTTGCTTTTGACTTGCAACACAGCCTATTAAAACAAGTTTGGAAAGGTTACATGGTATGCCATTTGGTTACATTTTTTATACTTAAGGTGTCACAATGACAAGCCACTTTTAACATTCTTCTACTACTTTCTTTTCCTGCAGGAACTTAAATCGCTGAAGTTCCTTAATCTGAGTTACTCACTGGAACTTTGCCGAACCCCTGACTTTAGAGGACTCTTGCAGCTTGAGAGATTGATCCTCAGAGGTTGCTCTAATTTAGTTAAGGTGTGCGAAACTATTGGAATACTCAAGGCACTCCTGCTGCTAGATTTTAGAGATTGCAAGAGTCTGAGAGATCTTCCTGATTTACCACAATCTCTTTTAACACTGGAACTGTCAGGTTGTTCGCATCTTGGTGAGTTTCCAATTGAGCAGCGAAATGTAAAGCCTTCTGATTGGTATAGAGTAGTGAAATTTGCATCACCAAATATCTCTACAGGACCGGTCAAGTTCCTCGCCCATTTACCTCGCCTTCTAGTAAACTTAAGTCTTGAAGGCTGCAATCTGTCAGATGAAAGTTTTCCGAGGTATTTTAGTGGGCTATCCTCATTGAAGATGTTGGATCTAAGGGGAAACTTGATAACCAGACTACCCGATTGTGTCAGAAATCTATCAAATTCTAGACTTTCGATACTCGATGTTTGTGATTGTCCACAGCTCCAATCTGTTATACATCCGCCAAGCACTGTAATCGACTTGTATCTCGAGAATAAAAAACAATTGGAAAAAACTTATACCGAACTGGAGTGTAAACAATTTGATCTGTGGTCTGATTATGAGATTACAAAACATATTGAAAATGAAGGTTGTTTCAAGGTGGTAAAAACAGGGATTGTTGAGAGAAAAGTAATAAAGAACCTGGGTTTAGAATTAGTGCCTATAGGCTGCATGGACGAGGTTCGCTCTCTCTCTCTCTCTCTCTCTCTATCTCTGACACATACATGCAATATAAGCCACACAGAGAAACAATTGGTAATGAATTTGGTATATTAATTACAAATAAATGAATGATTTGTTATGGTGCAACTGTGCAGGTACTTTATCAGTTTGGTATATTCAGCACCTATGTCTACATAGATGGAGAAGATGACTCAACAGATGGAGAAGATGACTCAACAGATGGAGAAGATACAACAAGGATTCCCGGTTGCTTCAAAACCTACTACACAGATGGAGAAGATGACTCAACATGTTGCATCAAAGGTCCTTCTGGGGAAACGGTTATAAAATTACAGTATACCATTCCTTCTTCTCCTGTTGCTAGGAAAATTCAAGGCTTGAATATTTGTTCGCTCATAAGACCAGATCAAAGAGTTAGTGTTGAGTGGATTTATGTTACCGTTTGTAATAAGACAAAGGATTTGGCGTGGACCTACTGCGGCTATCCGGATATGATTGAAGAAGTAGAACGCATGTGGGTAAGCACGTGGAAGTGTGAGGATCTGTGGGAGGCTGGTGATCAAATTCAAGTATCCTTCGAAATTTTTGATCCAATTCAAGTATCCTTCGAAATTTTTGATCCCTTATGTCTTGAAAAGTTGAAGGTGAAAGAGTGTGGAATAAGGATTGTCTATGAAGAAGAAGAAGAAGAAGAAGAAGAAGAAGAAGATTTAAGCAAAAGCGGGCTTCTTTGGAGTGATGAAATGAATGTTTCTTTCTCCAATTATCGTACCCCCGGTACCCATTATTTTCTCGTTGGCAGCTTTTCTCCTGCCCATTATAGGTTGGTTTCAAGCATTAAAGAAAAAGCAGAAACGGATGGACGTGCAGGTATGTACTCTTTTCATTTTTCGTGAGCATATAATTGTTTGCATTCTCTAAAAAGCTTTTCTCCTACTCAATGTTTTTGCAGTACAATTTGTGGACTGGTGGGGTCTCAACATCAACTTGCCTTCCAAAGGACAACGACTGTGGTATAATCATTTTCCGGTGTGGTAATTATTTTCCGTTATTATGAAAAAAAGAAGAGATAAATGATGTAATCATTACTACCAACATTACTTATTATTTCATGGGATTTTTACCAATAAGCCCTTATTAAAAGGTGGAATTTATCTAAAAAAACATCACATTTCATATTCTACCTAAGGGTCCATGAATTGAAATTTATTTTACCAATAAACCCCGATTCCTTTTAAAATATTTCATAACAAAATATTTCACAATTCCTTTTTCTCTTTCTCTCTCTCTCTCTCTCTGATCGCAATTTGCGTCGATGATTCTCTTTCTCTCTGTTAGTTTCTCAGTATAGCTATCAAGTGACTCAATTAGGTAGTCAGTTCCCTTTTAGAGAGCAATTAGGTAGTCAGCACTATCATTACAAAAGGGATAATAGCCCACACTATACTGTTATTATCGGAAGTCATAGGAATCGAAGATTGAAAATTGAGGTTGATGGGAAAACTGTGGTTGAAGAAGCTGGGGTGGGGTTATGATGTTCTTTAGCATTTCAGAGTTATTGGATCAGTGTTTGTGATGGGTTGATTTGCATTGGAAAAGGAAAATACCCTTTTCAAAATCTTATGTTTCAATGGCTTGATGTGAATCCCAATTGTAGTGTTCAGTATGTGCGGCTTAGTAGTTGGGATAAGCATGTTGGGTATAGAAATGTTAATGTGTTGCCGCTCACACAAAATCATATATCATTGTGGAAAAGGAAAATACCCTTTTCAAAATCTTATGTTTCAATGGCTTGATGTGAATCCCAATTCCTGTTTTTGATTTGCTTTTATGATTTTATTTTTTTATTTGCATAAAATTTTCTCGACATTAATTAGCTAATGAATGTGTTTGTTGGATTTTAATGGTTTCCGGTGAAGTATTTGGGGTTTATTGGGTGTTTAATTAGCTGATTGGATATCTTGATTCATGAATGGTTCAAGTGAAGTGTAATATGTTGGGATGCTTGATTAAGGTTTTTGTTTGTTATGGGACGATTGCTGCTAGTTTGGTGGGTGATAATGGTCATCTGGGTGATAAAGCTTCAAGCACACAAATTACATTTATTCAGCTTCGACTTTTAAGTAGCAATTGAAATAGTGCAAATGTTGACTGTTGTGCATTTTGAACAAATAGCCTAATGCCTTGCTGTTTAACTCAAACTACACATGAAAAAGATATGTAAAGTGCCTAAAAATCTGCAAATTTAGACCTCTGCTTATAGCTGCATTCCATGAATAAAAGTGGTATGGACTATGGACTAGTTTCGAAGTTCTCTAACCATGGTTAAATCATCAGTTAACCAACTTGGTTTTTCTTGAAAGTTGTTAATGTGAGGAAAATTTAATTCCAGGTACTGGATGGCAAAAAGATGTTATTAAAGATTTGGACAGAACGTGCCGTGGAATTTGCTCAACAAGGTTGGTTTTGGGATTACACTCTCCTAAACCTTACCATTGACAGTGTCACAGTGTCAGTGGATGGTCGACATGCTCTTGTGGAAGCAACTCTTGAAGAGGAAGCACATCTAACTGATGTGGCCCACCTAGAGCGTAATGACTCATACAATTCTACTTACACAATGAGGTATGAGATGTCATTTCTGAATTCGGGGTGGAAGATTATTGAAGGTGCTGTCCTGAAATCTTAAATTAAGATTCAGTTGCCGTGAGATATGCATTTATATGTTATATGTTCATGTGTTAGAATCATTTTTTTGGCGTTTTACATTGTTTGGCTGGCTGGCGATGTGGTTTTCATATCTGGAACAGATGTTTAGATCATGTTACAGATTCATGTAAAGACTAGATGGCAAAGGCAAGCCATATTTTGCCAAAGCTGAATACTGAGTTATAATCTTAAAAATGTACAATGTATGATGCCACTTTTTAAGAATGTTCTTTTAATTGATATCTTCTGGTATCTATTTGTTATATGTGCTAAATATATCTTCTTTCTAAATGTTCTATGATGAACTTTCTTATCTACCAGGATTTCAGAAAAGTTGGTGTGACATGAATAAATCACCAGAAGATACTATAATTAGAATGCTATGTGAGGGTTTGCATAAATGAACTATTTATCAAAAATAAAAAATAAAATCATATTACCAAAATGAAAACAAACATAAAATGTTGTATAAATGGACTGTGAAATGGACTTCTCAGTTATAAATGTAAAAATCATTGTACAATTATTTTACATCAAAACTGTGAAATAGACTTCTCAGTTATACATGTGAAAACCATTGTACAATTATTTTACATCAAAATTGTGAAATAGATTTCTCAGTTATAAATGTCAAAACCATTGTACAGTTATTTCACATCAAAACTGTGAAATAGACTTCTCAGTTTATAAATGTGAAAATCATTGTACAGTTATTTTACATCAAAACTGTGAAATAGACTTCTCAGTTTATAAATGTGAAAACCGTTGTACAGTTACTTTACATCAAAACTGTGAAATAGACTTCTCAGTTTATAAATGTGAAAACCATTGTACAGTTATTTTACATCAAAACTGTGAAATAGACTTCTCAGTTATAAATGTCAAAACCATTGTACAGTTGTTTTACATCAAAACTATGAAATAGACTTCTCAGTTTATAAATGTGAAAACCATTGTACAGTTTTATACTCATGTGTGAACAAATGATAAATGATTTTTTCAGTTTTTACAAGTGAAAAATAATTTTCTTTTATTTAAAAAATTTGAAATATATGATAAGTAAACTTGTTTGATTCGTCTCGGCGATGCGATTAAAACAGTGATTTCGGATTATTTTTTTGACTTTTAGATTTTGAGATATTGCATTTTAAAAATTTAAGAGAAAAAAAAAGGAAGAGAGAGAAAAGGAGAGAGAAAGAAAATTGATAAGACGATCTGAAGAAAGAAGCGCTGTTCCAACGCGTGAGGCGTGGGGTGAGGTGTGGGGGTAGTTTGGTCCATAAAAAATGTAGGGTCTTTTTGACAGTTTTGATAATGTAAGTCTTTAAAGGTAGTTTTTATTTGGCTGAGGGACTAATTGGTCAAAGCCTCTTATTTCATAGAGTTCTCATAGTAAGGATGGTAATTATTTTTTTTTTAATTTCTGAAAACTCATATATACAAGTACATTTAGTTTTTTTTTTATTTTAAGGATGGTAAATATTTCATAGAGTTCTCATTGATTAAGACTTCACTTGTTTTATACATTTAGTTTTTTTTTTCATATAATATTAATACTTTTAATTTTACTGTAAAATAAATTTAAACTGAAAATATATATTTCTAAAAAAGGAGATAAATGATGTAATCATTACTCCCTACATTACTTATTATTTCATAGAGTTCTCATAGTAAGAAGGGTAATTGTTTTTTTTTTAATTTGTGAAAACACTCTTATATACTCCCTCATTTCCAGCCCAATTGATACTTATTTCATTTTTGGTCCGTCCCAGCCCAATTGAGATTGCCCAAAATGGAAGAGAATCTTTATTATTTTCCCCGCTCATTCTCTCTCCTATTTTACTTTTACACTCACAACATCAATCAAATCACTACTCCTTCCACTCATTCTCTCTCTTATTTAATTTTTCATATTCACAACATTTTCTTTCACTTTTTCTCATTCTTACTTTTCCTTAACCTGTGTGCCCAAAAATTTGGTATCAATTGAGCTGGGACGGAGGGAGTATACAAGTACATCCATATTATACTTTATATAAGAAATTGATTAAGACTTCACTTATTTTATATATTTAGTTTTTTTTTCAAATAATATTAATACTTTTAATTTTACTGTAAAATAAATTTAAACTGTATTTCTAAAAAAAAAACACAAAAAGCACCACTTTTTCGATAAAAAAACAATGATTTTTTATAACAAAAAATATGGTAGGGCTATCTCCAATACAAATATACTTATCTACTACATTCAATAAATATTATTGAATTATGTAGCATATGGACACTATTGCCCTTAAAAACATATTATTTCAATATGGAAAGAATTTTGATTTTTTTATGAACCATGTTATCCTTACTTGTACTTTTCAAAAAAGATTTTTTTTTTGGTGATTTGCAAAAATATATTAAAAAATAGGACAATGAGTTATTGGGTTAATGATATTAAAGAAAAATATGTGAACGGTATAAACCGAGGTACGAATGTGGGTCATAACCGGGCAAGGTCCAATGGATTGAGCCCAATATATAATTCATGCAAGTCTCAAATACGACATAGGGAGTGAGCATTCCTTACCTATGCTCGTCATGTCTCCTCGTCATTTTCCACTATGTCGACCTAGACATAGCAAAGCGAACAATGACTAAGGCACAGAATTCTTGTATGCCGACCTAGGCACTTACTAATACCGATGAAGGCACCTCTCGTATGCCGAGCAAGGCATCCGTCAAAGCCGACGAAGGCTTCAACAAAAGATGAGGACACCCTCCTCGGTCATCATCCGGGACAAGAAAACGGACTTTCCTATTCTTGCTCCCCTCTTCCTCGGCATCAACTCATGCCGACCAAGCATCACATGCCTAGGAGCCACGAACAGAAGGCAATTACTTAATCCTACTCAAATAAGGATTGTGGGTAGTTATAATCCAACTAGGATAATAGCCTCCTCTCACACAACTTCCTATTTAAAGATGGACTCCACATCCTATACCTATAAATACAAGCCATAATTCACATTATTTTGGTAACGCATCTTTTGGCTCTAAACTCTTGTCAATTGATTTATCTCTGTGTATCACACAAATACTTACTCTCACGCCGGAGGGCCTTCGCCGGTGAAGCCCCGGCTTAGTTTACGTGTTTGTTCATCTTTTCAAGGCTATTCAAACATCCAGGATCTGACAACATTTGGATTTGAAATTTACGTCCGACGTTTTTGGCATCATCAATTTGGTTTCATTGTCGGGAAACGATTCGTATTATCCATTGAATATCTTGAAAAATTATGTTTCACTTTCCTAATCCTAATGGAGGACGGACATACCGTAAGTATCACTCCTGATCCAGATAATATTCTTGTGGAGGAGACTCATGGTAACATTAGGACTTCTTTTCCTCTTGCCAATGGAGAACTGCCATCTCCTCCACCATTGAATGATGGGCTGCCACCTCTAGTAAAGAATATGGATTCTAGTAGGCAGAAACATCGAACATTATACCCATACCCGCATCATCTTCAATACGAAAAGGAAAGTACTCACCAATCCCGCTATCAAAGGAATGGGGATATATACAAATAACTTCCAACTCATATTGTGTCTGGTCTACACCCGTCACTTTATATAACTCATCAATCAATTGATTGTATCTCCATCTACAATGAGCCCTAATCGCACATTTCGGCCCTTTCTGAAAATGAGGACCATTAAATGGTTGTTCAACACCACCTCCCCAATAGCACATGAAAATGAGTGAAATCTCGTTCATCTTTAACCCTACATTATGAAATCAAAGTTTTAAAACCTTCAAAACCCTAATTTCAGCATTTATACCTATAATGTACTAAAACACAATAAAAAACTTAAATTTATATATTTAAACACAAGTAAAAACATGATTAAGATGATGTTGATTTACCTTGATTCTTAGTCTTCACCAATTCTGAAATTAAAAGATATGAAAATTTAGGTTTTTTCTTCAACTATTTTGTGTTTGTGGTTGTTTAGATATGAAACAAATGAATCCCCAATCTGAAACATTATCTGAACTCGCTTAAACTCGCGGCACAATGTAGAGAGTTATTCTCCGCTTGAAATCGCTACACAAAGTCGCGAGTTTCCCCTAAAATCGCTATACTGTGTAGCAAATTTTCTAATCCATAATTAGGTTGTTTTAGGTCATTTGTATTTAACTACAACATTTATTATACTAAACTCGCTACTTCAAGTAGCGAGTTTCAAAGAAGGAAATATTAAACTTGTGTAGCGAGTTTCATGAAATTGGTCATTCTTGGCAATAGTTTCAAAAAAAATTATCATTTAAAAAAAATTTAATTTAAAAAAGAATTATTTGAGTAAAAGGTCAAGCATTTGCAATTAATAGCCCCAAGTTGCTAGTAGTAAAAATAGGGTGAGCCGTATTTCAAAGTTCAAGATAAATATTGCTAAATTTTTAGAATATGGAGATTTTTGGCACACATTATTTTAATTAAAAAAATGTGTAAATAGTAGGGCCCATTTTTTTAGTTTTTCCTAATTATTACAAAAATAAAAGTAATTCATTCCATGTGAAAGTATAAATTGCTAGAAGATATTGAAATAAAAATTATTACTATTCCTCCCATTAAATTCGTTCTATCCCATTAAATTCGTTCTATCTGAATGTCTAAATTACTAGAAAAAAAATATTGCAATCAAAATTATTGTTTCTAGTAATTTAGTTTTATTTTTGGTTTTTCCTAAATATTATTAAAAAAAAATTATTCCATGTAAAAGTCTAAATCACTAGATAAATATTGAAATCAAAAGTATTACTCCTCCTCCCATTAAATATCAATTTGACATACTACTCCACTTTAACATGGAAAAAATATTTTTATTTTTACATGGATTAAAAAAAAAGGAATTTCTAGCTTGTAGACTACTTTTAGGATTGTGATTACAAAATTTTTAAAATTTTCACTTTTAACCGAAAAACGATAATATAGTAATAATGATCAAAAGTTAATTCATTATTGTTTAGTTTTTCTAGGTTGTTTACACATTTTTTTAATAAAAAAATTGTGCAAATAGTAGCACCCAGTTGGACTAGTTTGTTTCCTTAGCATTGCTCATTTTCAAATTACCATTTAATTACACTGCAATTTGTGAATAGTTGTGTGATTGACTAGGTTCTTTAGTCGAGTGTAGTCCTAGTGTACTAAGGTCGCGTTTTATTATGTTCGGACTCTTTGGTTTATCCCGTCGAATCTTTTTTAACAAGACTAAACTATGAGTGTTCGACATGGGTATGTCGAGGTAAACCAAAAAGTCCTAGCATCACAGACTGCACCACCTGATTTGGCGATTTTAGTTTATTGTCATTTGGAAAAAGCAATTGCAAAAATGGGATGAAATTGTGATGTGCAGATAAGTTATGTTCCTTTTGAATATGAGACAGTGAAACCAAAATTTGATAGACAGTTGTCTGATGATAACGAGAACATACGACCGTAAGCCGAAAGGGAAAACTTCTATCGTACTTTGGCATGTGTTTCACTTTTATCATTGAATTTTATTTTATTTTTTATTTTTACCATCGTACTTCAAACAATAGTGTCAATTTATAACAAATTTGGATTAAAAATGACAATATTGTTTTTAATACGATGGCAAAAATGAAATAAATTTGGGTCTAAATAACAAATTTGGGTATAAAATAACACCATTGTTTGTACTACGATGGTAAAAATGAAAAAAATAAAGTTCGATGGTAAAAGTAAAACACGCTTCAAAGTACGTTCGATGATAAAAAATTCCTTGTTCGGGTGGTTAAAGTATACTCCCTCCGTCCCAATAGTAGCTTCCCATTTTGCCATTTTGGGTGTCCCGTTAATAGCTTCCACTTTCCTTTTTTGGCAAAAGAATTTTTACTATTCCCTCCACTCATTCTCTCTCCTACATTATTTTAATACTCACAACACTATTATAATTTACTATTCCCTCCACTCATTCTATCTCCTATTTTCAAATTACACTCACAACATTTTTACTTTCCCCTCATTTTCTTAATTTGCGTGCAACCCAAAAATTGGACAGCTGGTATTGGGACGGAGGGAGTATAATTTTGGTTAAGAGATAGTGGATTCGAATTTGACTAATGATCTTTTAAACTTCTACTTTTAAATATTTTCATATCCCCTTCAATTCGAGTTAATTATTAAATTCATATCCCCCTTCAATTTGGGTTTATTATTATTAGCCCCTTCAATTTGGGTTTATTATTATTAGCACCTTCATTTTGGACCAATTAAATCCATATCTTTCAATTTGAGTCTATTATTAAATTCATTTCTTGTCTTCAATTTGTGCACCACCGCTAATTATTATTATGGATACAAAAATACACAAATACAATATTTCCATATCAGTAAACAGAGATATAAATTTGAGTTCTATTTTGGCTTCATTATCTTAAAATTAAAATGCATACATTTTACAACATGTTCTTGGTATATTTGCAAAAGAGAAAGAAACATAAAATAAAAATAAAAAAATCACACATACAAATTTGATTGAATCATGGGCCCACATCCCTCTCTTTAGTGAACTTTCAGATCGATCCCTTCCACACACACACACACGCACACACACACACAAATCCTCAGTTCCAAAACAAATGAGAAGAAGAGAAAAAAGAATTATTAGGAGACTCTTTTTTCCTGGAAAATAAATCTCCCACAAGTGGAATTATAGGCTTTTTCTTCTTTTTCTTCACCATAATTTCTTTCTTCTTTGGATTCTTCTCTCCCTCTCCATTAATGCTTAATATTTGAGCCAAAGATGGAGAAGAATGACTCTGATCCATTCTCACTATCACATCCCTCTTATTCCCTCCAACCACCATAGCCGATCTCGTCCTTGCCGCCTCCTCCGCTTCCGCTTGTGCAATTTTCGACATGTTCTTGTGGAGTTCAGCATTAAGGGTAGCCAATGCCACCTCAGTTTCGGATTCTCTCTCTTTCAGTAACTTCAACTCCATCTTCGTTTCCGCCAACTCAGCTTCCAATTTCTTGAGACTGCTCGTGATCACGCCACCTGTACTAGGGTTGTCATGATCACGGCCACAATCACTTTGTCGTTCCCACGATGCTTGTTTCGGTGTGGACAAAGCTGAAGAAGAGTATTTCCATGGGGATGATTCTTGTTTAGTAAATGTGACAATTTCATTGTTATCAGGCTTGTGATAGGCGTAGATTTCTCCAGTGAGAAAGCGCTCGCCGAAGACTGCCACGGCTTCCTTGACAGAGCTAAAAGGGCGGGAGGTGTCGACGTTTGAGTGGTAGTCAATGGGTGGCGGTTTGTGGACAGAGTCCGGTAGGGTTTTGGTATCCATGGTGGTGGAAAATGAGGATGGGGGAAAATTAATGAGATGGGGTGAGGGAAATATTGAAGTTATGATAAAGGTTTGAGTTTTCTTGGCTTTTACTTTAAAAGTTCAAGAGAGAGAGAGAGAGAGAGGGGAGGGTGAGAGAGAGAGACTGTTGTTTGAAGATTAAGATTGAAAGAGATTTTGGAGGTGGGAGAGATATAGACAGGTCAACTACCTATATAGGCCACCATGGAAGCATGGAGCAATCGTCTTATAGGCACACTGTTAATAGTGTAAGCCAATCTAAGGCCACTTAGGAGTGTCATTCTATGTAGCTTAGAGAATAAAGACTAAATAAAAAGCTCTGTAGTAGTGAGAGTAATTTGGAACTCCTGCTCCCATCTTTCACTCTGCTCCACCTCGATCAAGGGTGAGGCAGAATCACACCCCATACTCGGAGATCAAGAGTTTAGGATTTACAAGATTTATTAGATCTACTGGGATCAAACTCATTGATCATAAACATTGAGCAAGAAGAAGACGCGTGGTTCAATCTCAACCATTGTTGGTAGCGAAGCAGAAAAGGATGAAAAAAAGCAGTGATCCCTTATAGAATCCATAACGAGACTAATTAATCATAAACATTGATCAATAAAGAGACGTGATTCTATCTCAACCATTGGTGGGAGCGGAGCAGCTCATAAACATTGATCAATAAAGAGACATGTGGCTTCATCACAGCCATTGGTGAGAGCGGAGCAGTAAAGGGTAAAAAGCAGTGATCCCTTTATCGGTAAAAAGAGTATTAGTATGAGAATTAAAATAACACCACATACTTTTAGAATAACAAATTGGAAAAAGACTAGAGACTAGTTAAAACTATCTAAGAATTATAAGACACTCTTCCCACACTACCTTTTCATATACTCCATTACCAAAGCCAAAGCACCAAATGGCAGACAATCACTCCAAGCTTTAGGAACAATCCCTATAAAAGTTGAAGTAGCAAGGAAAATAATCCCTCTAAAAGTTGATATAACAAGGAAACAAATTATACTGGGAGAAAATAATGATACCTATAAAACTTGCTAAGAAAATCTTAAAATTCTAAGGACCTTTATATTTTAAGGACCCTTTGCAGGAAGAACATTGTCAAAATTGAATTGCTAAAAACATCAAACAATGTAACTTAATAAGTAAAAACAGACAACATTGAATTGAACATTCTACATTTCGCCTATCACTCCTGCAAGGATCCAATTTTAATCACAAGCTGGGTACTAGAATGCTCAAGTGATGCACCCTTCAGGGTTTTGACACGCATATATTTTTATGTGTCTTCATCCCTTTTTTGGTTAATCATGGAGTTTACCTTTGGTCATAATAAATTATGACGGACATTTTCCAGGACTTCATCTTTTTAATGACAGAAGAGCTTGATTACGGAATCAGCACCTGCAGTGAACAACCATGGCTGTCTTGGGTGGAATTTGCAGTCCAACACACCTGGACACGAGCATTTTAGTTTATGAGAGGCACAGTATGCGTGTCAAAAAGATATTGGCAATGCTCAATGAGATTAATACTCCTTCCGACCTTAAATGTGTGCCCATTTTTCAGGAGGGGGGGGGGGAGATTTTTCCTCAAAATAGTGTCTTATTTTGGTGAAGTTACTAAATCATCCCTTGTTAATCAATAATGTTCTTATGGTCAGATTGTGAAGGGTATCTAGATATATATACTACTAACAGTGCTTAATAATCAGCTTGGTTAAGTTCCCCTTAAAATCAAAAGTGGACATTCATTTAGGGATTAAGGGAGCATATAATTAACATCATGCATATAGACATATAACAGAACTTGGCAATGAATACGGATGGTAGTGCCAAAGGAAAATATGGAAGAGCTCGAGTCGGGCCTCTGTTGACTCTGGGTATGAAAGCAAACAGCTGACAAGTTTCGCAATAAATAATAAATAAATAAAAACAGAAAAATTTGGGAATTATACCAATATCAAAGCAGTAATTCTAGCTGTGAGGGGGTAATACTTCTAGCTAGCAGTATAGGATTCAGCAATGTCTTTTTTAATGGATGTAGAGTTGATTATCAATATTTGTGTGTGTAACCCATGGACAAAGATCAATTAAATGTCCAACTTGCTGGGGAATGTAAGGAGTTGATAAACAGGGACTGAAAGTGCAATGCAGACTGGGGACTGAGAGCTAATGTATGCCACTGCTGATGGCTAGGACAGCAGATCCATATTCATGTAGTTCAGTAGTTCTGGCCAGTGGCGGATCTAGGATTTATGGTGAAGGGGGTCAAATTTTGAGAAAACAATCTAAATTTAAATAAGCTACCAAAGACATAAATTGTAACACGACATATGTAAACTATTTATTTCATAATAATGACTGAAATATTAAGGTTATATATGTCATGTTAAAATTTAATCTTTGCTAGCGTTATATTATTCTTATTTTTCTCTTAAAATTTTACATCCCAAGCCAATATTCCCAGATCCGCCACTGCTTGACTCTCATAGGTTTTTCTTTTCATACCCTCAAGTATCATTTAGAGGTGTCAAATCAATGGGACCAAATACTTTTTGTACCACACAGTAAAGATTATGGACAATCAACTCGAGAAAACTTAATAGACAATTAACTTGAGAAAACTTTCTACAAAAGTAATGGGGACACTTATTTTTGGAAATCCTGAAATGGAACACGGAACACACTTGGGATGGAGGGAGATACATAATATCACTGTTGTTCACAGCTGCAGTTCCAGATTATCCACTTTTCAGTCCACAAACAAGTTGTCATACCTAGGAAATCAGTTAAAACTCTATACATTTTCAACACTTATCTCATGCTTCTATTAGGTAAAATAAATGAAAGTGAAACATGCTCTGACTTCATATCTTTTTTTTGGGTCAATAATTTAGAAGAGCCTACAATTCAAATTTCAATTTATCAGATGATACATGGTGAAGATTTTCAAAGCACCTAGGGCCAGGGAAACCAAGCAAGATGGTAAACAATTTACATATGACTAGCAACTGGTCGCCGGTGCAATTGAAAATTTGAAATTACCAAAGTCCTAACAGGAGTTGCAAGTTTTCCATTCAATGCTACACCGCTTCTCATTTCCGTAACTTTAATAAACACTGGAAATAAGGTAACATTTAGATAATGAAGACACTGACCTCTTCCATTCGTGATTGTATGGCCATGGAGAATCTCTAATGGAACAATTAGCGGGTCCTGGTTTAGATCTGAATAAACCATCCCATGGTAAACATATGCTGTGCAATCATCAGAACATGATGCAAATAATGGGTAGGAACGATGGAACGCCACATTCGTAATGTCTTTCGAGTGTGATCTGCAATTTCAAGAACCAAATTAAAACAGTTACACAAGGATGAATGTAGTAAACACTTTATCGAGAAGGTAACTGAAATGTGGTACATGCCCTCAAGCTCAAATAAAACTTCAATCTGCAGTAGTACACTGAATTGAACAAGCGTTTACTCTTTAACCAATCAAAACTAAGCACAGATACGTGAAGGGGCCACATAAAATATATTTAGAGAAAATAGTTTTATATTAACATCATAAATATCATTGTCATCCAATGCTTGGTATCCTACGTCTATTTTCTTTTGAGATTCTTCTGCCAATTTGGTGCTTCTTCAGATGAAATATATCCACGAGTGTATAGATTGCATAGAATTTCCTCAAGTCACTAAACAAGACAATCTTTTACCAAATTAAGGAGTAAACATGGAAAACTAACAGAAAACAATTGTTAGAATTATATACATACTTGAGAATTTTATAAGGTTGTGAAGATAGGTCCATGTCGAACCAAGGTAATTTTCCTTCTCTACTCCCCACGATAACATTATCACCTGCAAGGTTTGAGCACGTGTTAAGAATAGATAATGCGAAAAATATAATCTCACGCATGATAAATGAAGAAAAGTCCGACATGCCTACTTGTCTCCAAATGTATATGGTATCTCTTATCATATTTTTGAGCAAAAAAACAAATAAAGAAATGTGAGCTAGCAAATGTGATCAGAATGCTGGTAACTTACCCCCCGGATGAACAGAGATTGAGGATATTTCACGAACTCCAGGTTCAAGCTTCTTAACAAGCTTTTGCTTCACCAAATCATAAACATGGACGTTCTTTTTGGTTGCAACGAAAAAGACGGATCGCGTAGGATGGAATGTAGTGGACACTGCAAGACCGTGCAACTTGAAAGGTATTCTCTGGGTTTGTTTTTTTGAGAGCTGGTGTATTAATACAGCTCTTGATTCACGTGCTAAATAGTCAAGATAAAACTTATGGATAATAAAAGCAACACAAAGATATCACAGGTGCAATTCAAACAAACGCTTCATCAAGATCTATGGTAGATAGAAGACCATCTGCAACCAGGAATTTCCAAACAATGGAAAACCTAAGACTTCATTAGTTCTTACCTAAAATTTGTCTATTACAAAATTGAGACCATGTATAAACATGAAGACCGTTCTCTAAGAAACTTAATCTAAATAGCCGAAGAAACTTTGTATAAGGAATATAATATTCAGTCCAAATGGAAGAAGTCACTTGTAACTTGTGCGCAAATAAAGTGAATTGCTGAAATGTTAATTTCGCAAAGTCCACATGTTAAGGTGCGGCCAGAATTCCAAGTTCTTTCAGTTGAGTTTACATGGCATTCTCATTCATCGTCTTAGAAGAGGCTTCTAGAAAATGATATCTACTTCTTTAATTGATTTAAAGTAAAGATTAAGGTGTACCACTTCAATTGGGACGAAGGGAGTAATAAACTCCTACGGCCAATATTAATGCTAATGAACTCTTAAACTAAAATATTCTTATTCCTCCCGCATCAAAGGCCTTCCAAGACTACTAGTCATCTGCAGTTCTGTTACACTATGAACAAAAGACCAGTTTCCATGAAAAGGAGGCGCCATCCTCAAACAGGGAGTTGAAAGTTGGCTACTTTAATACCCATTATCCCATCAAGGTACAAAAACAAAAGGAAAAAATCGTTACACCATAGCAGGAAAAAAAACTTCTAAAACTGCAAGTCAAAATAATTAACGACTAACAAATATAAAAGCAAACTGGATGAGAAAACCAACTAAAAGCAATTGATGCATACAGAAACTACTTCTAATTGCCTTTTTCCATATGGTAACAAATATTAAATTTGTCAGTTAAGAGAAAGGATATCAGCTGGCATAACAGTGGAGAAATAGTCTCCTTTTCGATGCCACTCAACAGAAGACACTGTCTGCAAGATAATAAAAATAGCAAACAATTAAAACCGGCATGAGGAAACACCAATCAGGTTTAGCACATACTACCCAAAGCCAGTATGAAACTACCTTAAAATGCTTAATTTTGATTCCCTCGTATTTATCATACTCATCCCAGCTTATGATAGATGCAATACCGCCTAAAACATAGAAGTACAAAAGCAATGGGTAAACAATGATGTTATGTAGGAATAGGCCAAAAGAAATCTCTATGAGAGACTAACCAGAATCATCTGGTGCAGTGCGTTTTTCGACACGCAAAAGCTCTTTAACCCTTGTTTGTTCTTCTTCCTTCTCCAGCCCCGTGTTCAATAGAAAGACTTCTTGTCCCCTATCCAATTTAAGATAATTGACCAATTCATATTACCAATTAGACAAAGAAGATAAAGGAACAGAAAGAGTAGACCACAAAAACTGATGTGCTAGCCTTACACGGCAACTGCCAAGATAGGAAGCTCCGGTAAAGGATTCCATGCAACGTGCTGCACAGCTTCACCAAAATCCCAAACCTTAATACACCGTCCAGTTTCAACCTCCCATACACGCACAGTACCATCATTTGAACCTTTTCAGATAACAAAGAAGTAAGCATATATTTAACAGCTTTAACTTCATTTATACAAAAATCCCAACCGAAATCTACAGATGAAAACAAAATGAAAATCTACAGATGTCCATACCAGACGCAATCCACTGCCCAGAAGCTTCAGTAGAAATTGACATGACAGCTCCTTTGTGACCCTTGTACTCAAGGTAACATTTTGTTGGGTATGGTTTAAGATCTTTTCGACTTGGCAGCTTGGGTTTTAGAGATTCGGGATCAATATTGATCTGAGAAACAAAATCAAAACATGAAACAGTGTCAAGAAATTAATGACAAACTCCATAGACATAAGCAAATTAAACCAGCAAACTGAAGTTAAGAATCCATGAACACTTTTGTAATTCCAGCACACTTACACGTTTCTTTCGAGCTCTAGGGCACAGGTACAAATCTAAACAACGATCAAAAGATTCTCTTACAGCTTTCTCGTATGCTGGGACACTTCTCAAAGATGTGAACCTGAAATTTTTAAAGATACAGATAAAATACGAGTAGAAATCTTAAAGTACTGTAAAAAAAAGCATAGGCATAAGTTTAACAGGTAGTGAAAATTACTGTTTTGGAATATATTTTGGCCGGTCTTCCTCAAACATAAGCTGATAGGAGCTTATTTCTTCCTGACTAGGAATGTACTCTAACGAAGGATTATATGATTCCTCGTGACCTGAAAGCAGATTAAGATGAAAAAGTAAACCCTTCAGTAACATGAGGAGGAATATGTTTCAAATTCTATAATAAATTCAACTGTTTAAAAAGGTCGTATTGTAACTGTTAAGGCAACTGTAGGTAAGAGAACAAAAACCTGGCAATTTAGGTTTAGGTGCAGGAATATATGCCAATCCATGTGTCTTGTCCTTTGCAGAGTCGTCACCCCACAAGTGATAGAACCTGGGTTCTTCCTTTGGCTTATCAAACGTTATAAGTCCCTTTCTTATAGCCCTGACATATTCAACGACCTGCAAAAGGATCAGCAGAAAATTATACACATAATCTAACAGAGCAATTACAGGAATGCTCTACAGCTCATAAGCTAAGGCAACTGAATATAATTAAGAAAAAAAAAAATCTCTCAAACATAAATATTGGTATTTCTATTAATATTAATATAAAATACCAAATCTAGTTGAATATACACAAACCGCGAAAATTTGAAAGTTTTCTATGACTAGAATTACTATAAGTCCCATAAAACTAAGTAAATAAAACTTGGCCAATAAAAGCTTCAAAAAACAATCAATCTTGACAAGACGTATCCTAGTAGTACTACCTTTTTGCTTTCCCATTTTGAAGGAATAAATCGCCTCTTGGGTTCTGGTGCATTTGAAAGTGGGTGTTTAGCACCATCCCAGGCAAACCAATCAACATAAGGCTGCATCAATCCATGGAAATGTAAGAAGCTGTTTCTGATATGAAAAACAAAGATGCACAAATAAAAGATAACAATTACTATCAATAAACAGAAGGAAATACTGACTGCATATGGATCGAACTCAGCATGTGGCGCCTTTCCTCTCAGCAATCTCCGGATTAGTTTGGTCTCTTGTTTAGTCAGTTCTACTTCCTCGTCCTCAATATCATCATAAATTTTACGCCTGTATGCCTCGGACAAATAAATATGACATTGAAAGGTAAGCAAAAATTATCAACTTAAAACATAACACAATATTTAAAATAATTTTCAGCACATCTCATGTATCTTCACGAGTGACATGATTATTTCTAGCGTGAGCATGTTACTCAATAAGTGCCACTCATATCACATATAGCTGAAAACTGTAACGTGAATTAGTTTTATAAAACAAAATGCAATAACAAGTTGATTTGAAGTGATAATGTGAACACAACATTATCGCATGACCATAATATTCAACCAAAAATAGCCTTAAAATATGGAACGGCATTCTAGAATGAACATGATGGCAGACATTGAAGAAAAAATGCTTCTGAATTTCAAACTAACCAATTTTTTGAGTCATCTGCACTAGCTAGAAATGAATCTAGTTTATCCTGTCTCTCCTTTTTCTTTATTTTCTTCCCAGCAATATCATATCCAATATGTTCCTCGTCCTTGTACCACTCCAGAGGAACATCCCCAATTGTATTGCGAGGAGCAACCTATTTGAATAGAAACTAATAATATCAAACCAAACTAAAAGGTAAATGTGATTATTAACACAAACTACATAAATTAACCAAAGGAACCTTAAAATGTATGGGAATAGCCCTGTTAAAAACATGCACATAGTGTGCATTATATATTTCTTGAAATTTCACATGGACACAATCTTTTCAATATAAATGTTATAGGATACCTCATCTTCTGATGAATCACTCTCCTCAACTGCTTCACGAGAATCACCACTTTCACTCTGTTCATGTTCACCATGGCCATTATCACTGTTGAAACCACCATTCAATCTATCTTTATTGCTTGGGCTAACAAAGTCCTGTGATAATCACAATATTGAAAATCACATTTCAGACATTCAAATTGATTCTCCAAAAGTCATGTGGACATTTTCACATAGTAAAGAATTTCTCCACTATAGGGAACAGAAAGATGGAGAGTAATCTTTTTTCTGTGAACATTCCCCAAAAAAATGGTATTACCACGTACCTCATCTTCTGAGAACACACTGCTTTCTGGTCCTGATCCTGGCTCCGATATTGTTTCTGATTCTGTTTCTGACCCTCCTAAATACTCATCATCTTCGGTCGATCCCTGAAACCAATGTATAATTCTTATTTCAATTTCAAACTAAAATAAATCACAAATTTAAAAGTCAATTCTTGCAACATACAAGAAAAATCCAACACACTTCAAATATAAACACTTTTGCAAGCATTTTATAGACATTGCCTAGTATATGGGCAAGTGAAAATTAGAGCCATATAAGCTACAAACCACTTAGGTAAATTAAGGACAGTTCAGTGTGCTTAAAATTAAAAGAGCTTTTATATAAGTTTAACTTGAAAGGAGTTCCCCCAAAACAAAATTTATTACGATCAAATCCATACTTAGCCTACATAACAAAAGATCATTCCTGCAATAGACGACAAGAACTAATCAGTAGATATAATCTTTTGCAAGTAAAAAGGGCAAACCCCGGTGCGCCAAGCGCTCCCCGCCTTGCGGGGGTTGGGAGAGGGAACCATTTGCTAGAGCCTTCCCCTGACAATTGCCAAGAGGCTGTTCGCCAAGGTTCGAACCCGTGACCTTATGGTCACCAAAGGAGCAACTTAACCGTTGCGCCAAGGCTCGCCCTCAATCTTTTGCAAGTACTACTTATAAAAAAATACATAAGAGCTCTCTCCATTATGTTCCAACTAAAAGAGTTCTACTCTCTTTCCTGGAATTTTACTACCGAAATAGTCGATTCTTTCATAAAATTATGCATCAAATTCCCACTATGTTCCCCGCATGGATAAAATAAAATAAAGTTGAATACAACACAGACTTGAGTCAATGTAGGTAAACAAATTGAGGTTTCAAAGCGGGACCTTTACCTGATAGCTTTGTATGGAGGAAAATAGGTTATTTACATCTTCTTCTTTTTTATTCTGCCTCAACTGCTACAACCTTATCAGTAGCTTCCAAGATTCAGCCTTGTTATTCTCGACTCCCTTTGTCCCAAAATGAATAACCATTTTGATATTAAGGTCCATTTCAAAAAGATAGATTTTTAGCAACAAAATTTATAAATATTCTTGCTATTCACTTTCAAACTTTTAGTTTTGCAAATATATAATGAAGTATAAAATAATGGAAAAAATATCATTTAGGGACAGTTTTTTGAAGAAAAAGTTTCAAAGGGTCATTCATTTTCGGACAAAAAAGGTCATTCAATTTGGGACGGAGGGAGGGAGTACTATTTTTTACTTAGATATATGTGCACCATGTAAGATAGAACCAGTAGGCATCGCCTAATGCACAATTTCAATGCATCTATGAAATTAACCCCATACTTTACAGATAAACTCAGGTTCTAAACATATAATAGCTTAAAATCCATAAAATTTTGGAACTTTCTACTTCCTCCGACATTCAATCAGTAACCAAACAGAAAAAGGTAGGTTACCTCTTCATCGTCAGTATCGGAAACAACAGGTGATTCTACTTCATCCTCTTCATATTCGGCGTTGTTCACGGTCTCTAATTCTTCTTTCTCCACCTTTTCCTTAGATTTTAGGTCTTTATTCTTGAGATTATCCGACTTCAATCGACCGGAACGGTCCTTGGACGTAACCTTCATCCTCTCGGCTGCACTCCTCTGAAATTGATTCTGCGGGGAAAGAGCGCCGCGCCGGAGGTGTGGTTTTGGCAGGGTTTATTGGAAGCGGAGAAGGGAAGAGCAGAGCAGGGCGGCTCCTTAAGAAGTTCTGAACCGGCTCCGTACCCCAACCCAATGGGAAAACCGGTTTTTTTTCCACCTCAGAATAAATTACATGGTCAACTGAATTAAAAAATTATGAAAATTGAGTGCCAAAATCTTTAAAAAAAAAAAAAAATGCGTCTTTAGAAAAAATGTGTTTTGTTTTACCCGCTAATGTCAGTGCCAGTTTTACAAAGTCTCAGTGTAACAAAGTGTCAGTGCATGTGTAACAAAGTGTCGGTGTAGAAAAGTGTCAGTGTCAGTTTAACAAAGTACCAGTGTAACAAAGTGTCGGTGTATGTATATTAAGTGTCAGTGTAAAAGTGTCAGTGTTAGTGTAACAAAGTGCCAGTATAAAAAAGTGTCAGTGCATGTATATTAAGTGTCAGTGTTAGTGTAACAAAGTGTCAGTGTTAGTGTAACAAAGTGCCAGTGTAAAAAAACGTCAGTGCATGTATATTAAATGTCAGTGTAAAAAAATGTCAGTGTCTGTAAAAAAGTGTCAGTGTAAAAAAGTGTCAGTGTTAGTGTTATGAAGTGCCAGTGTAAAATTGATTTTTTCTAAGCTTAGAAAAAAACGCGTTTTTTGTAAGACCAACTCAAATTGAGTTGGTCTTTTATAAGAAACTATTTTTTTATAAGCTTAAAAAAAAATTATTTTTACACTGACACTCTTTTTCACTGGCACTTTTTTATACTAACATTGACACTTTTTTATACTATCACTTAATAATACTTACACCGACACTCTTCAAACCGGCATTTTTTTATGCTAACACTGGCATTATTTTACACTGACACTTAATAATACATGCATTGGCACTCTTTACACTAGCACTTTTTTACACTAACACTGGCACTCAATAATACATACACCGACACTTTTTACACTGGCATTTTGTTACACTAACACTGACACTTTTTTACACTATCACTTAATAATTCATGCACTTGCACTCTTTATATTGGCATTTTTTTACATTAAAACTGGCATTAGCGGGGAAAACAAAACACATTTTTTTTAGCTTAAAAAAATGCATTTTTTGTAAGATTTTGACATTAAAAACTTGAACAGTCTTTATACTATTTTGAAAATAATTATTAATACATCAATAATAGAAACTGAACATACCAAAAGTGTCGAGTTGGGCCAAGCAAGCAAAGTCCAATCCTCAAAGCAACTATTGCCCCAGCCTATCAAGGGGGCCAGGCCCAATCAATGCAAGGCCCACAGCCCGTCTCACATATCAGTCGACTAAGCCCAACGTCCGACCCATCAGATCCCGACCTAACTTAGTCCGACTTCTTATCCAAGCCCCAATACGGGTACGATCCATGCTCTACCCGTCAGTCAGGTCGACCATCCCTCGAATGGCGACCTCGACCTAAACAACAAGTGACGACCTGACACTTGTCGGTGTATTTGGTTGAACAATTCTCATAATCACATCCCTACAAATCAGGGGCCGTTATAGACACGTTCCCATGACCAATAACCGCCGCTACAATCACGGAGCACATGTCGCCTCCCTAAAAATACACCACTATTGCCTATAAATACTTCATCACTACCAAACGGTGAAAGGTAACTGACATTTTGTTATCTGTATTCATTATTCAATACATTTTGAGCTATATACAACCGTGATCTTACTCTCACGCCCGAGCGTCTTCGCCGGAGACACATCCGGCTAGTCGTGGGTTCTGATTTCAGGTCAAGGAGCCAGGTGATTGATCCTGCCACGTGGAGGACTACTGATAAGCACAATTCCTGCAGCATCAGTTTGGTTCCATTGCCGGGAAACGTGCTTTAGCTTGACCTCGAAAACTTCATCAACCTACAACAATGGTGACTCCAGACGGACATGTCGCAGACGCTTCTGAAGAGTTCGAAGAAGTGAACAATAACAACAATACGAACGCTGGAAATCTCAACACCAATGCTGAAAATGCAAATCTGCCTCCTCCCCCACCAAATCGCCCTCATGGTAGAGCAACACGCTCTACCAGTGTTGTTGATGGCAGGGGATTGCCAGATACGAGAAGGGGGAAAAGACACATGGAGGGACAAGGAGCTCCACCTCCCCCTAAGCGTCCAACTGCTCAGGTGAATGTTGGAAATAGGGCAGGTCCCTCATCCAACCCATTGAGCAGGAAGGAAATGTTATTGGAGCGAGCCCAGATTTTGGTCGAGCTATTGGCAATAGAGGAGGCTGAGAAGGTAGATATAAGATCAGAGAGGGTGGCTCCCTCTCAAACCTCAAACAGGCAGCAGGCCAGGAGTGTTAGGCCCAATGAGGGTGTGGGTCAAAATGCTGATCAAAGGATGGTAGTCCGATCTCAATCGCCTGTCCATGTTCCGAGTAACGACTTAAGGGCTAGCCTCACCAGGAATAGGGAGCAGGAGGCTCAATCAGATTTGAGGACACACTTAACCGCCAATAGAAACAGACGTGTTTCCCCGCCGGACACAAAGATCAGATCCCATGGGACGGAGTGGGCGCAGTCGCCTATAAGAGACGAGAGGCGCAGTCGCCACTTGGGGGTAATAGGTGCGGGTCGCCTACCAGAGATGATAGGCGCAGTCGCCACAAAGGAATGACAAGCAAAGATCTCCCGGTTCGGTCGGAAAGAGCTCCTTCCCACGCAGACAGGAGAAGCGGACAAATGACTCCACCCGTAAACGAGGGCCAAAGGTCGAATCTTTGTTCCCCCTGTTGGAGAGGACAGACCTGATGCTAGGGAGTGGCTCCAGTGGAAGAGAAATTTCGAACAATGGGAGGAAGAGAAGAAAAAGGATACTGGAAAGGTTGAACGAGTTGACTTTGCTCTTCGACCTCTATCCAAGGAGATGAGAGACAGTCGACCTCCTCCTAGTTTCAGATTGCCCCTATTGGAAAAGTACTCAGGGGCAACCAATGCCAAGAATCACATAGCACACCTGGAAGCCACGATGTGTTTTGTCGCCAATGAGGACGACAATATGTGCAAAGCCCTCATAAGCACACTTACAGGGGCAGCCTTTACATGGTTCAATGGTTTGGCGGCTGGTAGCATCACCACCTGGACGTGTTTACGAACAAAATTCCTAGATCGCTTCTCGACCGCCGGAGCTCGAAAAGTGACGGTTACTGATCTAAGCAACTTGGTGCAAGCTAAAAATGAAAGCTCAATGAGCTACTTCACCAAGTTCAAGGAGATGGTGGATAAGATCGAGGAAGATCTCACCGACAGGGAAGTTATCAACTGCTTCAGGAATGGTATTTCCTCGGCAAACATGGATTATGAACTCACAGTTCGTACGGTCACAACTCGACATGAGTTGTTCGAAAAGGTATACAATGTCGCGCTAGCCGAGGAGAGAAAAGAAAAGAAGAATGGAAAAGGCCCCAAGACTGAGGTCGCTGATGACAAGAAGGACTCCAACAAGAATGGAGGAAACAATAAAAATGGCAAGAACAGGACAAGGACGACAGAGAAGGTGCCCGAGACTTTCACTCCCCTAACGGTGAGTCGAACTGAAATCCTGAATGCAGTCGAGTAGGCTCCACCTGCCCCAATGAACCCAGGCAATAAGTTCAGAAGGGACAACAGCAAATACTGTGATTACCATAAGGACACGGGTCATCTCACGGAGGATTGTTTAGGCTTGAAGCGCATTATCCAAAGAATGGTCGAGCAGGGAAGACTCGACGCATATGTGAAGAGGCCTCAAACTGGTGGAGGCGAGCAGCCCGCAGGTGGACAACAGGGACCGAGGCAACCTAGATTGAATCTGGGGGTCATTACAGAGCAAGCCAGTAACACCGCCATCAAGCACAAAATTTTTCAACTCAGTAAGGCCCCACATGTGCCTCCAAGGAGAGATGTCAGAGATGAGGTGATCAGCTTTTACCCCCATGAGTTGACAACCAATATGGCGGCTAGGGAGCAAGTTCTCGTCATCCCAGGTCTCATAGACGGATGTACGACGAGCAGACTCTTAGTCGACACGGGGGCCTATAAGGATATTTTGTTCTACAAGACTTTCAAAGAGATGGGTCTTAATGACGAGCAGCTTGAAAGATGTGGAGGTTGGTTGGAGGGCTTCACCAACCATCGAGTTGATGCTAAAGGCCAGATAGAGCTCGACGTCGACCTAGGCCAGCACCCTTACAGGGTCGTATCAAAGGTACAATTTATTGTAATAGATGTGAACAGTGACTATGCTGCTATCCTTGGTATTCCTGGCCAGGTCGCACTTGGAATGGTGGCATCAATACCCCATCAGAGAGTCAAGTTCCCCACACCTGCTGGAGTAGGCTGCGTACAAGGCACAACTCGAGCCTACCTCGACCATGTTCTTCGGGAGAGAAAGAAGAGAGAGTTAGAAATTGAGACTGCAGATGGTTACTTGAAACTGTCCCAGTCGGTCACCAAAACTACTCGACTGTCAACAATCACCAATGTGGAGGAGTCGACCTATCGCTCAACTGACGAGGTCATGATTGAGTCGACACGTCACTCTGAAACCACAGAGGTCGATCCAGATGTAGTTATGGTCGACCAAGTCCTCATAGGCAACCTATGCCTCCAGGTCGACAATAACTCGGGGGCCACCACCACCACCAGCGAGGTTGCAAATAAGCTGGATGATATGATAGCAGAAGAAGCTCCACACCTGGGGGCCGAGGAGAGACAAAGGGTCAGAGAAATCATCATTGAAACCTGCGGTTCGAGAGATGGTCCAGAGTTAGAGGCCGTGGATGAGCTAGAGTCGTGTCACTAACCCTTCCTACCCCGATCAAAAAGTTCAAATTGGAAAGCGGCTATACGGTGAGGAGCGAGCGTAAATCATTGAGCTACTCAAGGAGAGTAATGACGTCTTCGCGTGGAGAGTAGAAGACATGAGGGGAATCAAGGAAGAGGTCGTCGTTTACCGACTTGAAGTTAACCCGACCATAAAGCCTAGAACCCAAAAATTGAGAAGTTTTGCTCGTGATAAGGAGGAAGCCATCAAAACTGAGGTACAAAAACTTTTAAGTGCAGGGATAATCAAGGAGGCCACTCACACAACGTGGTTGGCCAATGTGGTCATGGTGAAGAAATCAAATGGCAAATGGCGGATGTGTGTCGACTTCACCACTCTAAATCTCGCCTGCCCGAAGGACAGCTACCCTCTTCCAAGAATCGACAAACTAGTTGATTCTATTGCTGGTCACTCCACCCTCAGTTTCCTCGACGCTTACTCAGGGTACCACCAGATTAAGATGCATGAGGACGACATAGTAAAGACGGCATTTCAGGCGGATGGAGGAATCTACTGCTACAACATGATGTCGTTTGGATTGAAGAATGCAGGGGCGACTTATCAAAGAATGGTGAACAAAGTCTTTGCCTCCCAAATTGGCCGAAATATGGAGGCTTACGTCGACGATATGGTCATTAAAACTAAGACTGGACGTCACGTAGTCGACTTAAAAGAAACATTCGCCAATCTGCGAGCAAACGACATGAAATTCAACCCCAGCAAGTGTGTTTTTGGAGTAGCAGCTGGAAAGTTCCTTGGATTTATGGTGTCCCAGAGAGGTATAGAGGCCAACCCGGAAAAGATCAAGGCTCTATTCGAGATGAAGGAGCCTACAAGTATAAAAGAGATGCAGCGACTCAATGGCAGGGTGGCAGCCCTAGGTCGCTTTATATCCAAGTCGGCTGAAAGGTCTCTCTCCTTCTTCAAATCATTGAGGGGGACGAAAAACTTTGAGTGGACGGCCGAATGTCATTCGTCGTTCCAACAACTCAAAGAATACCTTGCTACTCCTCCACTATTGAGCAGCCTGACCAATGGCGAGACCTTGTTTGTGTATCTGTCTGTGGGAGACAAGTCAGTTGCAGCGGTCTTGATTAGAGAAGAGGAAGGGCTTCAAAAGCCAGTATACTACATCAGCAAAGCCTTATCAGACGTGGAGAACAGGTATTACAATGCTGAAAAGGTTGCCTATGCTCTAGTCGTAGCTTCAAGGAAGCTGCGAGCTTATTTCTTGGATCACCCGATCGTAGTACTGACTAATGCACCCTTGAGAAAAATATTACACAAGCCGAAAAGTTCAGGTCGATTGCTCAATTGGTCAATTGCCCTTACTGAATTTGACATTGAGTATAGACCTCGAAAGGCGCTGAAGGCTCAAGCTCTAGCAGATTTCTTGGTCAAGCTTACGTTCACCAAGGAAGACTGCGAACAGCGAGCTCCGAAAGAGAAAACTAAAGGGAAAGAGCCGGAGTCTCAGGTCGACATCAGTCTACCCGATGATTGTTGGAAGGTCTATTCAGATGGATCAGCGACCAAGAATAGCAGTGGAGCTGGGATAGTGCTAATTGAACCAGAATCTGGGACGGTGTATGAGGAGTCACTAAGGTTCAAGTTCGATGCTTCCAACAATCAAGCTGAATACGAAGCCTTGATAGCAGCCATAGAATACGCCAAGTGTTTTGGAGCGACTAAAATCATGGCTTATTGTGATTCCCAACTGATAGTCAACCAAGTCAGAGGCGAGTACGAAGTGCTTTGTTCCACTCTGATCAAATACTGCGACCTGGTGAAGGAGCTGATAAAGGATTTGGAATTCTGGGGAGATTCAGAGGATTGGAAGGGAAGACAACGAGCTAGCCGACCTCCTCTCGAAATTAGCCACTTCAGATGAGCCACATGAAGAGCCCATCTCTTTCCTCGAAAATCCGGCTTATGAGAGAATAAAAATTCAGCGTGTAGAGGACACTTCAAGAAAATGGGCTTATGAGAAGTGTTGGATTGAAGAAATGAAGGCGTACATAGAAAGTGGCGAGCTGCCTGATGACGAGAAGAAAGCTCGAGCAATAAAAAAGAAAGCTTCGAGATACGTCATCCAAGGAGGCAATCTGTTCAGAAGATCCTACACTCGACCATTGCTAAAGTGCATCCACCCTCAAGAGGTCGCCCTATTGATACATGAAGTACACAGTGGGATTTGTGGCGGACACCCGGGGGCCAGAACTCTTGCAGACAAGTTAATCACTTTGGGGTACTACTGGCCACATATGAGAGCTGATACTCATAACTTTGTTCAACAATGTGATCAATGCCAAAGGTTTGCCAACTTACCTCATATGCCTACCACCGAGCAGACTCCAGTAATTGCAACTTGGCCATTTGACATGTGGGGTGTCGACTTGATTGGACCCTTCCCTCCCGCCCGGGGAAACTGCAAGTATGTGATCATGGCCATAAATTACTTCACTAAATGGGTTGAGGCCAAACCATTAGCTCGCATCACAGAGGAGAATGCAATCAACTTCATTCACGACTTCATTTGGTGTCGGTTTGGTTTCCCTCGAGCCATAGTATCAGATAACGGACTGCAGTTCTCCAGAGCCTTCGAAGTAGAGATGAATCGGGCAGGGATCAAGCATTGGCAATCTTCTGTCGCCTATTCTCAAGGAAATGGGCAAGCTGAAGCAGCGAATAAACTGGTTCTGTCTGCACTCAAGACAGGTCTCGTAGGTCGACGCAACAACTGGTTTGGATGAACTCCCCCTTGCCCTTTGGACAGTCCGCACAACTACTCGGGGGCCTACTGGGAAACCCCATTTGGTCTTACATATGGATCAGAGGTCATGGCACCTGCTGAGCTCAGATTTCCCACTGCTAGAGTGACTTTCTTCAATCAGGAGCAGAATGACATCAACAGATTGATCGACTTGGATCTAGTCGACGAGAAGCGAGATACAGCTTACCTTCGAATGGTCAACTACAAGCAGCGAACTAAAAGTTACCACGACAAGAAGGTCAAGGCAAGATCATTCCAAGTAGGAGACCACGTGTTGAGAAAGATTGAAGCAACAGGAAGGAGAACTCAGCAAAATAAACTGTCTCCCAACTGGGAAGGTCCTTACATAGTCACTCGAGTCGTCAAGGAAGGAACTTACATGATAGCTCATCCTGGGGGAGAAGAGTTGAAGCATCCTTGGCACGCCACTCACCTCATCAGATATTACTTCTAGTTTCCAAATTCTAAGCTCAAAGTTTGTCCTAAGTTCTAGTTTTCTATGTAAGCATGCTTTACTTCAATGAAATTACAAGTTCTATTCGACCAAACATTGTACTACACTCTATGCAATAAGCTCGATTCTCAATCAGCTTTGTACCTTTAAGTGAGTTCGACTCTTAGTCAACTTCACTTCAACAAGCTCGATTCTTAATCAGCTTTGTACCTTTAAGTGAGTTTGACTCTTAGTCAACTTCACTTCAACAAGCTCGATTCTTAATCAGCTTCGTTCATTAAGCAAAGTCCGACTCTTAGTCGACTGAACTCCAACAAACTCAACTCTTAGTCAGTCTGCTCTAATTAGCTCGACTCTTAGTCAGCCTCGTTGTAACAAGCTCGATTCTTAATCAGCTTCGTTCATTAAACAAAGTCCGACTCTTAGTCGACTTAGCTCTAACAAACTCGACTCTTAGTCAATCATGTTTCCAAAAGCTACATAAGTCTGAGGTCGACTTAACCGTCATAGGACAGGTCGACCTTAGTCTTAGAATAACTCATTGGCCCTACTATATCTAGCTCGACATCTACATGCTGACATCAAAAGCATACAACATACAATAAAGAGAAGTCAGCTAGGATTGGATATAACAAGTCTCCCAAAAGCGGGCTAAGACTTGGGCAAAATAAACTTACAAAAGTATCATGCCTCCCAAAAAATAGGGCCCAGGCATGCAAGTATTCCAAAAAATCAAAAGAGCGAAAAGTGTTTGGGGGCTTGTTCCATTACACAGATTTCATCAAAAGTCAAACAACTTGATCGGAGGCATTGGGGTCGTCGGTAGTAGCTCGATTTTCATTCATGGGTTCATGCTGTGGGGAGCTCAAGGGTTTACCCGACTCAGAGAAAACCTGATGATCGAACTCACCCTCCACCTCCATCTCCTCTTGGTCTTCTGCATCCTCCATTTCTTGGAGCACAGTATCAAAGGTCCGAGGAGCTAATTCAGGGGCAGTCCAAGGCTCACAGGCTTCCTCTTGGTCCTCCTGGGCAATAAAGGCTAAATCATTCTCGGTATAAGGCACAAGCGAGTGGCCACCTCGAGCTGCCATATCATATTGAGGCTCTCGAGCCCAGCGAGCTAGCTGTTCAAGTGAGACCTCGGAATCAGGGTCGACCAAAGCTCGACGTGCCATATGGCGTTTACCCAAATCCAAAAAGTCCCTGGCCTTAGCAACGACAGCATTATAATAATCATCCCCACCCTTGAACTCGTCTACAGCCTTCTGGGAAGCGACCTGGAGGTCCTCTTGCCATTTCAACCTTGCAAGCCTGTGCTCCTCATTTAGCTCGACCAGGAAGGTATCTTTCTCCTTCAAAAGCTTGGTAACTGTCGCCAGCTCTGTTCTAGTCTTCTCAAGCTCCGATCGATCCGAATCTCTCTCTTTGGTCACCTCGACCACCTTGGCATCAGAGGCCTTCAGATCCTCCAAAGCTTTAGCCGCATCCTCCAAGGCCTTCTTCTTCACCATCTCCAGGGCCTCATACGAGTTGTCCAGATCGTTATACTTCTCCTTCATATCCGCAAGCTCCTGAGCCTTTTTGGAATAATCATGAAGGGCTTGCCTTTCTCTCTCAATGGAGGCCCTCCAAGAGCTTTTAACTTGCTCGACCATGGTGAGGTTCTGCATTTCAAAGAAATCGAAGAAGTGTTAGCTCGTAATTCAAGATGATCGAGTAAAATAACAAACGACTAGAATGAAAAAGAAAGTAAAAAATTACCTCGCATTGAATCATCCCAGAACGAGCAGAAAACTCTTCAGGTGTTATTCCTTTATCAGCAAAGTGAGCCAACAGATCCACATCAATGGCTCTTCTCACAACCACCTGGCCCAAGCTCATATCTGGGTAACGGCGGCTCAAGCTGTTAACCCCAGCGAGTGGAGGAACATCACTCAACCTCCTCATCTGGTCCTCAAGAGACTCTTTGGTGGGAGGAGGAGAAGCTGGTGGAGGCATTTGGCCGGAAGAAATTGACTTCCCTTTCCCAGAGCGCAGCCTTTTCCTCGAATTCAGAGGTTGGTCGTCGGCATCTATTTCCATGTCATCATCTTCAACAACCACAAAATTCAAGGGGTTGGCCCCTGCAATCTCAGCTCCAGAGGTCTCAGCATCAACCTCCTGAATTGGGTCGGAGCTTAAGCTTCCTTTGGCCGACCTTGTGGACTCGTCACCTCCGTCAGTAGCATCCACAGACTGGGTACCGCTCTGCAAAAGGTCATCTTCTTCAACCCCCTCCATTGGCACCATCCCAATGTTATCCTTTGACAGCAAGCTGGTCCTTACTGCAGCCTCCCTCTGCCTATGAGCTCGAGCATTAGCAGCTCCATGAGCTTTTTTAGCTTTCTTCTTATCAGAGACGCCAACGATGCGACCCATATTAGCTTCTTGGTCGGGCGTTAGAACTGCAACAAAATCAAAATAGAAAAGTGTTAGATCGACATACGAGCAAAAGTTCTATGTACGAGCAAAAGTTCTATATACGAGCAAAAGTTCTATGTACGAGCTTGTTATGAGAGATTTGACCATATTATACGCGAGTTAATAAGCTACGAGCTAATCATGGACGAGCTAATTATTCTACAGGCAGATCTCTACGTACGAGCAAGCTATGTACGAACTACAGGCCCAGCCTATGACTAACTCATCCAAGGCACATTGTTCATACATACAAGTCACTTAATGAAGGGCAAGTAAGGAAAAACTGAACAGGGATATCTTACCACCAGCGTGCTCCCCGTTGTCCCTGCAGTAGTTTTCTGTCTTCTTACAACGTTGACACGTATCTCCAAATCTACCCAGAGAATGAGTAATCCAGTCGGGATATATTTGTCCTCTCAACACAGGAATAAGGGGCTCCACTACTCCGTCTCCAGACATCATTCCAGCTTGGATGAAATTATACTTGGTAGTGAGCAGACTCTCCCAGCTGATGGGCCTCTTGGCAACTAATCGACACAAAGTCTTGTACAAGTTAAGATGCCAGGATGGCTCCCAATAGTCCCTCTCATCCATGGTCTCTGTTTCATCGTTGGGCAACGGGAATTCCCATCCTAATCTACTCTCTACCACCACTACATGGGAGTTCCATCCACTATGCTTGCTAGGAAGGTTGGTAAAGAGTTTGGGAGACTTGGGTTTAGAGGGGGTGCTGATGCTCAGGTCATCCCCACTGTACTTGATACAGAAAAATTCCTTGAATACCCTCATACAAGGCTCATAGCCTAAAAATCTACACACCATCGCAAAGCATACCAGAACCCTGCAAGTGTTGGCTCCAAGCTGAAGGGGTAGGGCATTAGCACACTCTAAAAATTCGTTTATAAAGGGATCAAGAGGCAACCTGAGGCCAGCTACGAATTGACCATAGAAGAAGGCTACCCTAGTGGCGTCCTTGGTGAATGTCGACCTAAACAATCTCATAAACTCCTTCTGAGTGTAAATGGTCACCCTATAATCCTCCTTGCTTACCTCACAAAAATCCCAGATCAAGCTGTACCTAGAAGGCAGGTTCTTGTTTCCACACAATGGCCCTTGGGGAACATAGCCTCTCTCATTCTTCCCAGGAACAACTGAGTCATCAAAGGCGTCCACAATTCTGGGACCTGAAGAAGTCGAGGTAGCATTTCCTTCTTGAGTTGTCATATCTGTACAAACAAAAGAGGAAGCAGGGGAGTCAGTCCTATGATCACATTCAGTCGACCTACCTAAGGGCGACCTAGACCCCCCTGGAAAACTTATTCTATTTCTAAGGAAGGAAGGTTTATGGACATCCCTAACATAAAACAAGGTGATATGGTCGAGTAGTTCATGGAACAGATGGAAAGTGACGATATTTGAATCATCGACTACTAGATTTTCAACGTCTCCTACAATGGGCAAACCTATTTCACTGAAATTCAACTCCCACCTAGTCAAGATAGAGGCGCATTCATCCAAGGACATCACTCTCCACTCACCGTTCACGTTCTTATACACCCTACGATCAACAGTGCAGTACCCATACCAAGCGTCAGGTTCACTACGAAAGGTTCTAGCCATGGCGAAAATGAAAACAGAGCAGAATCATAAAACCTAGAGCAAATATACAAGGGAAATACCTTAATTGATTGCAGAGAGGGAGTTCGTTGCTGAAGTCGTAAACTTGGGTTAAATCCTGCCGCAATTCCGCAATTATCGCCGGAGAAGGAGAGTTTGAAGATGGTAAGAATTCGAATCTGAAGGGGATTCTAAGTATTTATATTTTCCTAAATTTGGAAGGGTAAAAGAAATTCAAAATTGATTTTCCAAAATTAAAATCCGAAGCGGTTTTCGAGAAGGACTACCAAGCGTCAGAGTAGCAATGATGGCTAGAAAACGGCGCTTGTTCCAATCTGACCGTTCATCGCCAACGTCCAGGATTGTGCCACGTCATGATGGTCGACTGATGGATGTGTTTTTACACACCCATTTTACATGTTTACGAACCTATTTTAGGCTCAAAATCCCGGGTTTTATGTTGTTTTAATATTGTTGTTGAGTGTTTATGAGTACAGGGGAAAAGGATGAGTAAGTGTTGATTTTTGTCAAGAAAAATGGCAAGGAAATCAAGTTGGAGCGGAGCAGAGCAGAAATTGTGGAACAGGCACCAGAGCGGCCGCGCTCTATATCAGAGCGGCCGCGCTCCATTGAAGATTTTGAAGAACAACTCTCGGCCAACCAGCGCGGGCGCGCTCAACCCAGAGCGGCCGCGCTCAAGTGACGTCGCTTTGAAGACCAATGTTGCTGTCATCCAGCGCGGGCGCGCTCAACCCAGAGCGGCCGCGCTTGTCCCGTTTTCAGTATCAGATTTCGGCAACTAATTAAGGGCAGTCTGGACTTTTCGCACATTTTTCCCACGTATTTTGCCCTAGAATATATATACTTCAGCAGCAGTTTTAAAAACAATCTTGGATATTAGTTTTTGTTCTAGTTTTGAGTTTTCGTAGAGAATTATTGTTCATCAATTTCGGATCTCGCAGGTTTTGATGTTCTTTTATTTTATGATTATTATGAGTTTTATTATGTCGTTGAGTAGCTAAGTTATTTAGTTGCGGATTGGTTGTAGCGATTACTGGATCTTTATGCTATTGATTTAATTCTTCCCAATTGATCTCTTTTTAGTTCTTCATAATATTAATCTTTAACAGTTTTGAGGTTGCAATTTCATGTTAAGATGATTTTGGCCTTTTAATTATTTGGGTATTGATTCCGCCATTAATTTTGGGGATTGATACAATTGAACACTGTTTTGAAGATTAGACTTAATTGAGGCCATAATAGAAATCAAAAGGGTTTAGATTCAATATTCTAATGTGTTGATTAATTATTTGATTGTTGTGTGGCCGTAACAGAAAACGCAGCTTGATAATAATTAAAAGGGGTTGCAATCCGGGCACCACACCGTCCCAATCCTTACTTTTGTGAATGAATCCTAGATTTGAGATTGATGTTTTTAGCGATAAAAATAGCATAGGGTGAAAGTAATTGTGAATCCAATCCGTGAATCTCCGTTGTTGATCCGAGTTAATTCGTTACATTTAAATTGCTTTCTTAGTTTTAATTGTTTACTTCTGTTTTAGAATTAGATTATTGTTTCAAATCCAAAATCTGTGGTTACTTTATTCATTGCTTTAACTGCTCTTGTTTACCAATGAGTCTCTGTGGTTCGACCCCTGCTTGTGCATACTGCTACACCGGTAGTGAGTACACTTGCTCGGTTTTTATTACTAGAGGAATTTTTCTCCATCAAGTTTTTGGCGCCGTTGCCGGGGACTTGTTGCAAGTAAACAAGTAAGTTAAGTAGTGAATGCAAGGTCGTCGTTCTTTGAAGCCTACATTGGTTCCATTGGACGATAACATCAATAGACTTGAGGAAACATTTGAGGGCGATCCCCTCTTTAATCCTCTCTTTCGCATTCGGACATCGAGTCCCGAACCCTCCACCACCAAGGTAGAGGAAGAAAAAGTCGAGATGGCGTAACCACCGGCTCAAACAATGAATGATTACCTGAGACCTAGGGTAGACACTTCTACCTCATGCATAGTGCCGTCCGGCAAAGAAAGAATTTAGAGGTCAAAGGTCAATATTTTGCTATGTTACCTAGTTTTCAGGGGCTATCGAGCGAGGATGCCTTGACTTTCTTGAAAGAATACATTATGACGGTAGCCCAGCTTTTATTAAGAGAGGGAGTGACCGAAGTTCGTATTAGAATTAAGTGCTTCCCTTACACTCTAAAAGGGGCAAATAAAACTTGGTTAATGATGCTTCCATCCCAAAGCATCAAAGACATGGACCGAGATGCAAGATATTTTTCTCAGAGGTATTACCCACATCATCTCATAGCCTACTTTTAGACGTAAATTGATGACTTTCACACAAGATGTGGGGGAACCTTTCCATGAAGCTTGGGAGAGATTTAATATGATGCTTATTCAATGTCCTCAAAGATAATTTTTCTTTACCCTCTTTGAATCAAGCTTTCTATGATGGCTTGAATGATTCCACTCACCGTGGTGGATAATGCAAACAGAGGCTCTATAGGAGTCAAGACCCCGAGGAGACTAAGGCCTTATTTGAAATGTTGAGTGCTAATTCTCAACAAAAGAGTTCTAGGGGAAAACAAGGGGGGTATTGGATTTGATCAAGCATCGATAATTTATCCAAGCAAATTGCCGTTTTAAATAGTAAGTTTGACAAGTTGATCGCTCAAGGCACCTCTTCTAGTGCCAATGTGTTAAATGATTTATGTGCTTACTGTGGTTTAAATTCTCATGCTACTAATATGTGTCCAAGTGGTGTGCAGCTTGGTTGTGATCCCGAATGTAAATGCTATGTATGGACATCCCCCAAGGCATCCACAGAACATGCCCTATGGCAACACTTATAATCCAGGGTGGAGGAATCATCCTAATTTCTCGTGGGGAGGTAATCGTAATCCACAAAATAAACCTCTCCATCCTCCACCTCCACAAGGGCCATTTGAAAGAAGGAAGGAGCCTTGGGAGGAAGCAAGAGAGCGGATGAGAGCCGAACAAAGAACAGCAAAGAAAGAATCATGAAGCTGCTATGAAAAAATTGGAGACCCAAATAGGGCAAATGGCTGAAGTTGTTCAAGCATTGCAGGGGCACAAGTCAGGGACCTTCCCGAGTTAAGGTCACCAAGCAAAAGCCATTACCACACTCCGGAATGGTAAACAGGTAGGTAGCGAGGTAATTTCTTCTTCATCTTCTATTCTCCCTCCTGTTGTTGAAATTGTTAATGAGGAAGAAGGTACTAATGAATTGGGGAAAAAATCTAAAGTTGACTCTCCAGCCCCCAATTCATATGTACCGGCTGTACCGTTTCCTGGAAGATTTATGAGGAATAAAATGGATCAACAAATGTCGGAGTTGATGGACATGTTCTCTAAAGTGAACATCAATCTCCCTTTGTTGAATGTGATAAAAAATATTGGCTTATGCCAAGTTTTTCAAAGAAATTAATTCCAATAAACCAAAGTATGGCAAGGATGAGAAGGCTTTTCTTGGAGAGAATGCTAGTGCAGTGGCACAACACCTCCTCCCACCCAAACAAAAGGACCCCGGAAGTTTTATAATTTCTATCAATATGGGGAACTCGAGTAAGGTGAAGGCGATGTTGGACCTAGGCGCTAGTATTAATTTGTTACCCCATTATATGTATCTTGATATGGGTTTACCTGAATTGAAACCTACATCCATGGCTCTCCAACTAGCGGATCGATCTATTAAAAGACCGTTGGGGATTGTGGAAGATGTTTTGGTTCAGGTGGACTCATTGATCATACCTGTGGATTTTGTTGTGCTTGAGATGCCTAATAGTGAGTGTAGTCGTCGTGATTCCCCAATTTTACTTGGGCGTCCATTCATGGCGACGACAAACACTATTATTAATGTTGGCAATGGAACTCTTTCCATGACTGTGGCCAACGAAACTATTGAAATTTCTGTGCATGATATTATGAAAAATCCAATGGACAATGGGAATTCTTGTAACTTTGTGGAGAGAGTAGATGATTGTGTGCATGAATATTTGTGGCATGATAGAGCATGTGATGAACTTGAGATGTTGTTGAATGGCAGTGGGAAAACTAGGGATAATGCGGGTTCCGAAGTAATGGCCATTGAAAATAAGGCCAAGGAACATTATTCTGTTAATGGCCCGTCTCACTCCCTAGGCTACTTCAATGAGAAGTATGCGCCATCAGTTGTGGTTCCACCGGTTCTTGAACTAAAACCCCTCCCCTCTAATTTAAAATATGCTTTTCTAGGGGAGGGCGAGACTTTACCTGTGATAGTTGCCTCAAACTTGACCCTAGAACAAGAGGCCAAATTAATTGCTGTGCTTTGTGAGCACAAATCGGCCATAGGGGTGGACTTTGGCGGATATTAAAGGTATTAGCCCCTCAATGTGTATGCATAAAATTAATCTTGTAGAGGGGGCTAAACCTTCGAGGGAGAGACAAAGAAGATTGAACCCTCACATGGAGGAAGCAGTGAGGAAAGAGGTCCTGAAATTATTAGATGCGGGAATTATATTCCCAATTGCGGACAGTGAGTGGGTGAGCCCGGTTCAAGTGATTCCTAAGAGGTCGGGCATTACTGTTGTGAAAAATGATAAAAATGAGGATGTGCCCACTAGAGAGGTGACCGGGTATAGGATGTGTATAGATTTGAGAAAGCTGAATGCCGCCACCAAAAAGGATCACTTTCCTTTGCCTTTCATTGACCAAATCCTAGAGAGGTTGGTGGGTCATGCTTATTACTGCTTTCTTGATGGGTTTTCGGGATATAATCAAATCACAATTGCACCCGAGGACCAATCAAAGACCACTTTCACCTGTCCCTTTGGTACTTTTGCTTATAGGAGGATGCCCTTTGGGCTTTGCAATGCACCCGCTACTTTTCAAAGGTGCATGACCTCCATCTTCTCGGACATGATAGAGAAGTGTGTAGATGTGTTTATGAATGATTTTTCTGTGGTTGGAGATAGCTTTGAGGGGTGTATTGATAATTTGACTATGGTCTTGAGGAGAGTTGCGAGACCAATTTGACACTTAGTTGGGAGAAGTGTCACTTTCTTGTTAGGCAGGGGATTGTCTTGGGCCACATAGTGTCTAGTAGGGGGATTGAGGTCGATAAAGCTAAGATAGATGTGATTTCTAAGCTACCTCCCCCGGTCTCAGTTAAGGGTGTTCGAAGTTTCTTAGGCCATGCGGGTTTTTATCGGCGATTTATTAAGGATTTTTCACAAATTTGTAAGCCGTTAAGTAACTTGCTAGCTAAAGATACCGAGTTCATCTTTGACCAAGACTGTTTAGATGCTTTCACTTTATTAAAAGAAAAACTTATTTGCACTCCCATTCTTTCTAGCCCTGATTGGTCTCACCCTTTTGAGATCATGTGTGATGCATCCGATTTTGCTATTGGGGCTTTTAGGCCAAAAGATAGATAAATTACCGCATGTAATCCATTATGCAAGTAGAACTCTTAATGATGCACAAATTTTAATTATACCACTACCGAAAAGAATTTTTAGCCGTTGTGTTTGCACTTGAGAAGTTCCGTTCATATTTGCTTGGGTCGAAGGTAATAATCTATTCTCGATCATGCCGTTTAAAATATTTGTTGAATAAAAAGGATGCAAAACCTAGACTCGCTTAGGTGGATGCTTTTGTTGCAAGAATTTGATTTGGAAATAAGGGACAAAAAGGGGTCCGAGAATGTAGTGGCGGATCACTTATCAAGGCTTGAGGATTTCTCGTTTCTGTAATAGCAATGAAGGAGTGATTCCGGTGAATGAAAATTTCCTGATGAACAACTACTTGCTCTACATGTTCAAGAGCCTTGGTATGCGGATCTTGTTAATTATCTTGCATGTGACATGATTCTTCCTCACTTTACTTATGATCAAAAGAGAAAATTTAAATCTGATGTGAGGAACTACATTTGGGATGACCCTTACTTGTGGAAAATTTGTCCGGATAAGATGGTGAGGAGGTGTGTTCCGGAATATGAACAATTGAGTGTCTTGCGCTTTTGTCATGATTTACAATGTGGTGGGCATTTCAGTGGTCAAAAGACTGCTAGGAAAATCCTTCAAAGTGGCTTATATTGGCCCACCATATTTAAAGATGCGCAAGATTTTTGCAAAAAGTGTGATAAATGTCAAAGAACGGGAGGGATAGGTAAGCGTGATGAGATGCCCCAAAATTATAATTTAGTTGTTGACATATTTGATGTGTGGGGCATTGATTTCATGGGCCCTTTTCCCTCGTCCCATGGTTTTGTGTATATATTGGTTGCTGTTGACTATGTATCTAAATGGGTGGAAGCTATTGCCACCCGGACTAATGATGCTAACGTTGTTTCAAAGTTTGTGTGTGAGAATATTTTTGCAGGTGCACGGGTGCCTCGTGCAATCATTAGTGATCAAGGAACTCACTTCACAAACAGGCTTTTCAACCAAGTCCCGAAGAAATATGGAGTTGTTCACAAGCTAGCCACACTACCATCCCCAAACATCGGGGCAAGTGGAAGTGAGCAACCGCCAAATCAAGTGGGGTCCTAGAAAAGACAAGCTCGGCCAAACAAAAGATTGGGCTTTGAAGCTCAATGATGACATTATGGGCATATCGGATCGCTTACAAAACTCCCATCGGATGAGTCCGCATGCACTGTGTATGGCAAAGAGTGTCACCTTCCGGTTGAGATGGAACACAAAGCGTATTGGGCCGTGAAGGAACTCAACATGGATTTGACGAAGGTGTGAGAAACGAATGCTTGATTTGGATGAGATTGAGGAGTTGAGGCAAGACAGCCTACCAAAGTGCCAAGCCGTATAAAGAAAGAACCAAGAGATACCATGATCAGTACTTAAAGCCGAAATTCTTAATGCCGGGTACGAAGGTCTTATTGTTCAATTCTCGATTGAGACTTTTTCCCGGTAACTTGTGCTCCAAATGGTCGTGCCCTTATGAAGTTGGTGAAAGTATTTCCACATGGAGCGGTCGAGCTCAAAGATTTGAAAACGGAAGTACTTTCAAGGTGAATGGGCACCGAGTCAAGCCCTATTACGAAGGGGTGTCTATCTTGGAGGAAATTGATGTGGTGGTGTTGGTGGATGCACCGGAAATCAACGGATAAATTATGAGCATCATGTCGAGCCAAAGACTTAAAACAAAGGCGCTTGTGGGAGGCAACCCAACCTTAGGTAACTTTTACCGCTTTGTGTCTTTATATTCAGTTTATCACTACTCGTTAGCTTTGAATTCGCGTTGGAATTGTTTATGCAATGAGGACATCGCAAATTCTTAGTTTTTGGGTGGGGGGTATTCATAAAAAAAAAAAAAAATTGTTTATTTACCGTTTTCGAGTCGTAGTATAGAACGTGTCGAACTACGGTGACCTGAGCCTATTAATGTGGGTAGTCCGCTCACATTAATGGGGACGTAGGCAGCGAAAGTGCGGTCAAATGTTTGACATATGTTTGTCGAACAAAAGTTTTGTGTCACCCGTTATGGGTCTCTCCGAGTTTGTGGGTTTATAGGGGAGTGTAAATAGTTGTCACCTTCAAAAATATTTACTTTTGAGTTTTGTCAATAGATATTACGCTTGTATTTGTGTTTGTGGTGATGTGCAGGATAGCACACAACTGGTCAAAACGGAAGCTGTGAACTTCAAGGCAGTAAAAAGGGCCGAAAAACTGATGAAATCACGCTGCTAGGGAGCGCGGGCGCGCTCGGACATAGAGCGGCCGCGCTTGTTTAAAGGAAAAATGAGCATCAGCTTCGGCCAGGCTGCGCGGGCGCGCTCCAAGGCAGAGCGGCCGCGCTCATTAAAAATCAAAAACTTGCCTTGTCTCGGCCATCCAGCGCGGACGCGCTCCAAGGCAGAGCGGCCGCGCTCCAACGGAAATTATGGGCAAATTTAAATAAAACCTAATCTGTCAACGCCCCCCTTCATTATACCACCGCCGCCTTCCTCCCTCTCTCTCTACAAACTTACGTGCCCTAAGTTCTCTCTCTCTAAAAATTCCTCACCCAAACCCAATTATCTCCCCTTCTAACCCCAAAAATCACCATACCCATCATAAATCCTCAAGCCAAGGCCGAATTCTTCATCCAAAAGCCATTGATTCCGGCGGATTTAAGCAATTTCGAAGATTTGAAGAATGGTGTTCTAGAGAGTTTTTCGGTTGAATCAAGTGGGGAAGAGCTCGAATTGAAGTGGGTATTCGTTCACAAAGGCAAGGGGTTGATTTTCCGGCCTTCTTCCCAAATTCCGGCGAGAAATTCCGGCATACTCCGGCGAATTTTCCGGCGAGCCTTGAAGGGGTAAGAATCTTCGAATTTAATTGTATTGCCTTGCTTAGTTTGTCGATACAATGTCTACTTCTAATCCTAAGCGTAAAAGGGTAACAAAGAAAACCCCTGCCCACCTCCGTTGTTTGATGAGAATAAATTTGTTAGTGTTGATGCTCCAATTTTTCAATACTTATGCCGGACGGAGTTTTAATGTAGAAAAGGGAATAGACATTACTGATATGGGTCTAGATGATATTGTAGCGGGGTATGGGTGGCAGAACTTATTGGTTGCTCCGGATCATGGGGGGAGTCGCGAGTTAGTTCGCGAATTTTATGCAAATGCGGCTGCTAGAAAAGGGATACATAACACTTCTTATGTGCGGGGTATAGAGGTGGGGTATACCCGGGCGAGAATTATAGCGTATTACAACCTCCCCACACATGTGCAAGCCGATACCTGTTCCTTCTTGCATCTTGAGAAACAAATGATAAACAACCCTAAGGGCAACCTTCATTTGATTGCCGAAACATTTGGTGGTTTTCCCTATGACCCGACAGTGCACAAGGGGGTATTAATTGCTTCAAAACTTCTTCCCCCACAGATGAAGTATCTTCACAGGATTATCTGTGAGAGAGTTCTCCCATCTTCCCGACCTCACGAGGTTGGGTGGCGTCGAGCTGCACTGATGCACGTCATCTTGACGGGGCAAAACATTGATACCGGGTCAATCATTGACCACGAGATTAACAGGACATATCAACAAATGGGGAAGAATAGCTACAATTACCCCTTAATGATCACGGGTTTGATGGGGCTCTCGGGTGTTAATTTCACAAATATCCCTAGGGACATAGGCTTGGAGCCTACAATTACCGAGAGAAAGATTAGGGACAAGAGCCACCCCAAGGGGGTAAATGTGGTTGAGCCGGAGCAGGAGGAAGAACAGGAGGAGGAAGAAGAGGAAGAACAAGAGGATGATATAGTCGAAGACTGGAGAGAAAACCCAGCTGAGGGTTTGTACTATCTGTCGCATCAGCTGGAGGCGATGGAGCTGAGGTTTGATCAGAGATTCACCACCCTGGAGCAGAGTCAGGCTGCGACTGATGATAGGGTGAGAGCGATTGATGATAGAGTGAGGGCAGAGATTGAGACGGCCCAAGCATGGCGGGCCCAGCAGGATAGTAGGTGGGACCAACTCTTCAGTCGGTTGCCCCCTACTGGTTACACATGGCCACAGTTCCCGCCACAGTTCCCGCCGCAAGAGCAAGAAGCAGCAGAATTTCCCAGTGGCTCATCCGGACAAGGAGAGCAAATGGGCAGAAGCAGCAGCTAGTTCCCTGGAGGCTCTTCTAGCCAATGGGGTTATCCGCCACAGTGATCGGTTGAGGTATCCCTACCCTGAGTTTATAGTTAATTGCATTGGGGACAATGCAATCTTTTAGTTTGTGGGTGGGGGGTATCTGTGTTTTATTCTGCTTATCACCATGTTAGTTTAGGTTGTTATTTGTTTTTAGTAAAAATTTAAAAATTTTTGTTCTCTTTATTTTGGGATATGTTGGCCTGCGTCTGTGATGATTGAGTGTTATTTGTTAGTCATTATGCTATTTGGGATTTGAGAACTAGGGTTACATTGAAACAATAAATCACGATTGCACCACCTCTCACTTCCATTTATCATTGATCATTGTTGTCACTCTAGGTGCCCTTTATGGGATCACTTGTGCATTTTCGGGGTCCCTAGAACATGGTTTGCATGATTGTCAATAGCACGTCATTAGGCTATTTTGATACATATGGCTTATTCTTTCAACCCTTTTTGTGTGCCTTCAGCTTTCTACCCCAGTAAATAATAGTTTCCGCTAGAACCCTTGTTGAGCTTTAATAGAAAAGAATGGAAACTTAGACCGCCATTCGCCATCATTTGTTACCTTTTTCCTACCCGTTTCACATAGTTTTAGGATGTCTTACCTTCCGGGAAGTGAACTAGGGAATGATGGGAATTTGGGGTGAATTTGGGGTGAGTGGAATTAAATGCGCAATTTGGGGTCAAAATGCAAAATGGGGTGTGAAATACAATGAAGAGGGGCATAGAAAAAAAAAAGAGTATGTGTTTGTATATATGTTCTTTCAATTGAAAAAAAAAAATCTTGCCCCTCCATTGTGTCAAAAGTTGGAAATTAGAAGAGGCCCCAGAAATAAGGGAATGTGCTCAACCCGATGTTGTGTATGTATGCAAAAGCTTTAGTTTGTGGGTTGGCACATTGGGAAGAAAAAGGGTGAGCGGAGTGAATTATCATAGTGAGGATGTATACATAAAAAGAAGACTTCTTAGTTTCGCTTTCCGATTCGTATGTCCTTACCTTCGTTTGTAACCGTGAACCGAGCCATGCGATCCTTCGCACCATAACGCTTAGAGCCATATCTTCATTTCGTTATCAAGTAGCCGGGTTGACAATTGTGTAAACATGCATATGAGTGTCCCTTTGTGATTGTATTTGATACACATTATGTTAAAGCATCATTTAGTGAATCCATAAATAATCTTAGAGTGTGACAATGATCTACCATACTTCACTTCATTATTCATGCCGCGGTGGAAAATTGTGGGTTTTTGCTTTAATGTAACGTTAGTTGATAATTCATGATAGCATGCTTGTGATTATTTTGTGTAAGGATCTGAGACTGTCTGGCCGACAAGATTCTCGTTTTGAAGAGAACATCCCAAAAATATTGTGTTTTGTTTTCGTAGTGTAGTTTTATTTTATGTTGGTAGCTTAGTTTTTGTTTTGCTTCACTCGGGACGAGCAAAGGATAGTTTGTGGGTGTTTGATGGATGTGTTTTTACACACCCATTTTACATGTTTACGAACCTATTTTAGGCTCAAAATCCCGGGTTTTATGTTGTTTTAATATTGTTGTTGAGTGTTTATGAGTACAGGGGAAAAGGATGAGTAAGTGTTGATTTTTTGTCAAGAAAAATGGCAAGGAAATCAAGTTGGAGCGGAGCAGAGCAGAAATTGTGGAACAGGCACCAGAGCGGCCGCGCTCTATATCAGAGCGGCCGCGCTCCATTGAAGATTTTGAAGAACAACTCTCGGCCAACCAGCGCGGGCGCGCTCAACCTGCAGCGGCCGCGCCAAGTGACGTCGTTTTGAAGACCAATGTTGCCGTCATCCAGCCGCGGGCGCGCCAACCCGTGAGCGGCCGCGCTTGTCCCGTTTTCACGTATTTCGGCAACTAATTAAGGGCAGTCTGGACTTTTCGCACATTTTTCCCATGTATTTTGCCCTAGAATATATATACTTCAGCAGCAGTATTAAAAACAATCTTGGATATTAGTTTTTGTTCTAGTTTTGAGTTTTCGTAGAGAATTATTGTTCATCAATTCCGGATCTCGCAGGTTTTGATGTTCTTTTATTTTATGATTATTATGAGTTTTATTATGTCGTTGAGTAGCTAAGTTATTTAGATTTGCGGATTGGTTGTAGCGACATCGGATCTTTATGCTATTGATTTAATTCTTCCCAATTGATCTCTTTTTAGTTCTTCATAATATTAATCTTTAACAGTTTTGAGGTTGCAATTTCATGTTAAGATGATTTTGGCCTTTTAATTATTTGGGTATTGATTCCGCCATTAATTTTGGGGATTGATACAATTGAACACTGTTTTGAAGATTAGACTTAATTGAGGCCATAATAGAAATCAAAAGGGTTTAGATTCAATATTCTAATGTGTTGATTAATTATTTGATTGTTGTGTGGCCGTAACAGAAAACGCAGCTTGATAATAATTAAAAGGGGTTGCAATCTGGGCACCACACCGTCCCAATCCTTACTTTTGTGAATGAATCCTAGATTTGAGATTGATGTTTTTAGCGATAAAAATAGCATAGGGTGAAAGTAATTGTGAATCCAATCCGTGAATCTCCGTTGTTGATCCGAGTTAATTCGGTACATTTAAATTGCTTTCTTAGTTTTAATTGTTTACTTCTGTTTTAGAATTAGATTATTGTTTCAAATCCAAAATATGTGGTTACTTTATTCATTGCTTTAACTGCTCTTGTTTACCAACGAGTCTCTGTGGTTCGACCCCTGCTTGTGCATACTGCTACACCGGTAGTGAGTACACTTGCTCGGTTTTTATTACTAGAGGAATTTTTCTCCATCATCGACCTACCTCAAAAACTAGCAGCGACCTGCGAGTGAAGTAATTCTCATCAAAGATCTTCTTAACTTCCAAGTCGACAAAGTCAACTCGAAAGTTGGGGGCCACTGAACATACCAAAAGTGTCGAGTTGGGCCAAGCAAGCAAAGTCCAATCCTCAAAGCAACTATTGCCCCAGCCTATCAAGGGGGCCGGGCCCAATCAATGCAAGGCCCACAGCCCGTCTCACATATCAGTCGACTAAGCCCAACGTTCGACCCATCAGGTCCCGACCTAACTTAGTCCGACTTCCTATCCAAGCCCCAATACGGGTACGATCCATGCTCTACCCGTCAGTCAGGTCGACCATCCCTCGAATGGCGACCTCGACCTAAACAACAAGTGACGACCTGACACTTGTCGGTGTATTTGGTTGAACAATTCTCATAATCACATCCCTACAAATCAGGGGCCGTTATAGACACGTTCCCATGACCAATAACCGCCGCTACAATCACGGAGCACATGTCGCCTCCCTAAAAATACACCACTATTGCCTATAAATACTTCATCACTACCAAACGGTGAAAGGTAACTGCCATTTTGTTATCTGAATTCATTATTCTATACATTTTGAGCTATATACAACCGTGATCTTACTCTCACGCCCGAGCGTCTTCGCCGGAGACACATCCGGCTAGTCGTGGGTTCTGATTTCAGGTCAAGGAGCCAGGTGATTGGTCCTGCCACGTGAAGGACTACTGATAAGCACAATTCCTGCAGCATAGAAACACTATTAATAATTGTTTTTAATATATTATGCTTCTTCTTTATTTCCTTTTTTTTCTATATACTCATTGTTTCAAAATGCTGAAAAAACTATTTCCGACACATTTACTAGCACTTTTGTAAGTGACGGGAAAAAGTGGTGTAGGTAATACTTTCTGGCACTTCTAAAAGTGCTGAAAATTTAGCGACACTTTTCAAAAGTGACATAATTTTTCCGCATTTTTTTCCGGCACTTCTAAATTGTCGTATTTAGAAAAAATGTATTTACCCGAATTCAAACTCATAACCTGTATTTAAAAAAAATGTACTTACCCGGATTTAAGCTCATGACCTTAAGGATATGAAACGAGCTATCTACCGCTAAGCTAAAGTGTTATTTGATACAACTAGACATAAGTAACATAAGCTTATATAATGCATTTTTCTATGATTGTAATAAATCCAATTTAAGTAATAAAATAGGCCAAAAACTCACAAAAAACGCGTTTTTTGTTAACTTAACAAAAAACGTGTTTTACAAAACACGGGGCGCTCATTCTCTCTCTCTCACTTTCTCTCACTAACCGCAAACAACAGAGGAGCTCAGCGGCGGAAATGGCGATCGTCTCCAGTCGTCTTCTCCGATCCAAATTCATTCGCCGGTGATTTGAGTCCAACCTCCATCGCACATCACCGCTCCCTCTCAACAAATTCAAGACGCAAACACTCCCTCCAGCTCCATCGTCTTCCTCACCCGTTTCCTCTCCCAAATCCGATTCCAATCAACGGCGACCTCCCTACCAAAACCTCAACCTAATCCCTTACTTCACCGTCGATTTCCATGGAAGGACCATCTCCAGAGACTATCAATCATTAATTTGTTGATGGTGTATGAAATGGCAATTCAATTTTTTTTTGAACAGAGAGATCGATAAATTGGAATTTTGAGGATTGTTTGATTTTGAATGCCCAGTTTAATTGATTTCGAGTACCAGTCTTTGGTTGTTTGAGTGCCAGTACATGTTAATTTGAGTACCAGTTTGAGAATTTGATGCATTGGTGGACTGGGTAATTAGATGCCAGTGTATGTGTTTTGGAGTGCCAGTCCATGTATTTTGGAGTGCCAGTTAGTGTATAATAGAGTGCCAGTAAGTGTGTAACTGAGTGTCAATGTATTTTTTGAATGCCAGTTCTTGTAATTTTGAATGCCAGTCCATGTTTTTTTGAATGCCAGTCAGCAAAAATAATTATCAGTATTTTTGAGTGCCAGTATATGCATTTTTGAGTGCCAGTAAATGTGTTTTCAAATGCCAGTCTATGTATATAAAAGTGCCCGTGTGAAGAGTGCCAGTTCATGTATATAAAAGTGCCCGTGTAAAAATTGCCAGTTTCATGTTTATAAAATGCCAGTATGAAATCACTGGTCATTTGTAATATTAACACTGGCATTTATCATGTTGCCAGTAATTACAAAAATGCCACCGTTTATTTTGAACATGGTCGCAAGTAATTACAAAAATGTCACCGTTTATTTTGAACGTCTTTTGGAAAACACGTTTTTCCTTAGCTTAAGAAAAAACTAGTTTTTTATAAGACCAACTCATAAAATAACGATAAGTTACTTGAAAATATGATTGAGTTAAAAAATTAATAGAAAATATAAAATTAATCATCTTGTTATTAGCGATACTTTACAAAAAAGTGCAGAAAATTGGCGATACTTTTTAAAAATGACGAAAATTAACGGCATTTTCTAAAAAGTGTCGAAAATTAGCGGCATTTACTATAAAGTGCCAAAAATTTAGTGTCACTTAATAAAAAATTCCGAAAATTAAGCATTTAATTAAAAGGTGTCATAAATTAGCGGTACTTATTAAAAAGTGCTGAAATTTGAGGCACTTTTTAAAAAGTGCCGAAAATTAGCGACACTTGTGAAAAGTGCCAAAAATTAGCGAACGTTATTTCCAAAAGTGCCAAAAATTAGTGATATTTATAGATGTGCCGGTAAATAAATGTTGAAAAAAATTATTTTTGTTGTAGTGATAGGTTTATAATCTCCAACTCTCCTTTTTATGTGACATCGCCTACATACATATGATTGGGCTTGTCCCAATCACTCCCCTTCCTTCATTCTCCTTATGTAACGCCTCCTCTCATGTAACCTTGTTTAGGAGTAGGTCAAAAGTTTCACATTGGCAATCGAGCAATTTTTTTTGTTAGGATATAAGAGCACCCACCCAATTTAGTAGTATCAGGCATTTTAGAAGATGCCCAAAAACAAATTCTACGAGTTGGGATCAAAATGAACAATATCATACAGATGTGAAGTATGATGGTAGTGATCGCGGTACTAACAAATGGTATCAAGTCATAGTTCAAATGGGTTCGACACGAGGGATCTTGTGTGTGTGATTATGTGTGGAATTTCCTTTGTGTGACCTCGCGATGGAATCTTGCAATCAAAAGGCATCCTAAACTGGCGGTCGATAAAAATTTACAGGAGGGGAGGGGACGAAGGACACTAATGGTGTGGTTCTTGATTTGAGGGGGAATTATTAATTATTGTGTGTGTTATTTATTAATGTAAAAGTCTATACAGTTCGTTCGGGTCGCGGGCTAAGACTTTAATAATTTACTTATACTGTGTTTTCCCCAAAGTTCACACAATATTAAAAGAACTCATTAAACACAAAAGAATATAATGAGCTTGAATCATATATCGGCCCTAGCCTATTCAACAAGATTCATTTATTGAAGGATAGCTAATATTGTAATTGACTCACGCTAGTATAAGCAATCACACCCATTAAACATCAATCGTGAAACAATATTGACCACTATTAAAACATGAAGGAATTAGGAAGAACTAGTACATCACCTGTGTGTTAAACACACGGGAAGAACACTTTTTAAAATTTATGTTAAACAACCTAAAAAATTCATTTTTTTTATTAACATAAAAGTGAAACAGTTATGATCTTAATTAAAGATGATACTTTACTTGTACAATTTTGAAACTTGAAATAGCGCTAAATATTGATTTGGTACTTGTACAATCTTAAACCTAACTAAATATGGTTTTTCTAGGATTGTGGATTCTTTGTATAGCCGTCAACCCATAAAAGTTATAAAAAATTGTGAGACCTGCATTAAGTGAACTAAATCAAATACTCCAATCAATAGCAAAACAGAGCACTCCTAATGAGATATAACCTTAGGAAAAAATTGTGTTAATCACTGTAAAAAACAATGACTCACACTGCAGGAAACTCAAAAACTGAATAAATCTTGCAACCAAAAACCGAATGTCATGAAAAGTGCTAACCCCATACAAAATATGCCAATTAAGTTGTCATAATATGGAATGAAGAACAAAAAAAAGGCAAAAGTTAAATTGTTTTCAAATAAAATACCCAAATAAAAGTTTTTTACAACCAAAATGAAAAAGTTGTTGAAATTACTCTTTTGTCAAATCTATGACACTTATGTCAATCTTCTTAGGTTTTATCCATTGATTCCATTCGAGCATTGCAGACCTTCTAACTCTTGGACGTTGAAGTGGACCGCCTTGTGCTTCACCTTCAACAACAGCTTTCATTCGGCACCTAATAAAGACACAACATTAGTGCATAAATATTAAAAATACTAAAAATAAAATATAGTGCAACCTAAGTCTCTTTATAACCTCATTTGCAGCCAAAAGTGTATTTGCCTCTGCCTCATTTAAAGCATGAGACAAATCCTTCAATAACATATCACAATCATTAATCAAAAATTCACATTCAGGAATTACTGGAACAATTTGTTTAACCAAATGACATCCTCGCTTGTTATGACCACTTTTCTTGCACAAACTACATTTTTTGGTTCTTGTCCCATGTGATCCTTCCACTTCAACCTACAACCAAAAATAAAATTTTTTTATAAATAACAACACAGTTAAAATATCAATACTTTTCTTGAACAAACTACATTTTTTGGTTCTTGTAATGATTAGTCTAGTTCGGTTGCATAACCCCGCACTATGGTCAATATTGCAAAGCAACATAACTGGGACACCAACCTTCAGCGAAAGCTAATGATTAGGCAAACCAGAGCTCTTTATAGTATTCAAAAATTCGATTGAATGAATTTCACCAAAGAAGCTCGAATTGTTTTCAGAACAACATATAGAATCAGAACTCAAGTAAGTTCTTCCCTCAGATTGATTATAAGAAATCATGTACTCATTTATGCTCTCAACAACGTCAAGTGTAGGAGCAAGAATAGCTCTCCCTTGTAGTAAACTGAGAAAAAAATATATTAATTGATTAGAATATCTATTCAAAAAAAAATAAATAAAAATTTTAAGGGAAAAGTGAAGTTCATTAGTTAATACTTATGGCATTTAGATGATAGCTGATACAACAAATCTTGTTTCCAAATTTGAACAGTTTAATTTCTAAACTATATACTAATTAAAAAGTTGAAAAGGAAATCAATAGAGATGAATGACCAAAATTCACAATAATTAACGAACAATTACATTTGAAAGATAAAAATTGACTCTATTTGTCTACCTCACTTTCCCCGTAACCTTCCGTTCTTTCAGTTCTTTGCATAGCACCTAATGCAATCACTTGTTGAAGATTGTTCTTCAATACATTTACTACTGACTCGTTGTATTTTGCTCTGTACTGCCATGACTGAACTTCCATGGCTACCTTCTTTATTTTCTCCCCCAGTTCCTTGTTCTTGATGTTTATCTTCTCTATTTCAATGTCTTTCTCTTGTAATTTCTTCCCTACCCTTTTCTCTAAGGCGTTTAGGAAAGATGATGTGTGTTTTTGATTCAACTCCTCACACCCTTCATGAGGTTTCCTTCCTGTATGAGAAAATATTAAGTGTGCTGTAAGTAAAAAGTGCAGCCAACAAAAAGTGAATAATATATGGCTGCAAGGCTCTCCCGAATAATATATGGCTGCATATAGATCCTTGTTATCCTGTAAAAACCATATCCAAATAAAGATTACAACAGCTGAAAATGTACTAAAAGCATTCATCTATAGCCATATGGGTGTACCAAAATGGTCCAAAAGTCTACTTCCTTGAATTTCAAAACCAAAAAGTGACTCTAAAAGAAAGTAAAATAAGTTTGAATTTGACCCACTTTCCAGCATAGAATATCCCCAAAAGAATGTCTTGATGACAACTCAAACAAAATTCATCAATATGCAGATACGCCCATTCTACACTCTTTTAGAAAGTTATCAGATAAATGTAGGGGGAAATAAAAACTTGATGAAAAACCAACTTAATTTAATGCATTAATCACCATCTCTACAATGCCACAAATCATAATCATGAGATAAAAGGACTCTGATTTCTTTGATATACCTCAGTACAATCGTAGCGTTATGTCACAAATGGGCACAAGTAATAAACATCACCAATGCTATTCATTAAAGATTATCAAATGTTCCATATTGGACCTCTAACAACCATTGTGAGTCTTTAAGAAAAGAAACCAAATGTCTATTAAGCATAGGTGAACTCTGCTAATTTTTCTTTCCCTTTAATAAATCAAATTAAATAGTCCCTTCAGATATCAAAAACACTTGAGCATCCCAATAAGTAGAAAGCACGCCAAGAAATCTAGGATGCTTAAACTAAACCATTTAAGACGAGAGCCTATCTCAGGTATATCAAAGGCAACATTTAGAGAGTAAGCCTAGGAAACCATTAACCCACTGGAGATTACCTGTGCTGAAAATCCTTTTGATTGCACAAGGAAGTCTCGTATGTGATTCTTGAACGTAGAAAGGTCATTTCTCGATTCGAAGAGTCCATTCACAAATTGGGTAACCTGAAAGAATGACTCAAATGAGTGGATACGCAGATAGCACTAGAGGTGGCAAAATGGGAGTTTTGGTTACCCAATGGGTGTTATCCATTAATAAGATCATGCTTTAAACTATTGTACCTGATACAATGTACAATAGTTTAAATCATGATAAAATCTTAATGGATATACCCATTGGTCAGAAATTGCATCTTCTAGATAGCACTCACTACACATGCCCGGAATCAGATTAAATTTAAATACCTCAGACACCGTCATGTTGGGAAAAGAGGAACCCAGAAGTTTTATGGTATACTCATGAACAAACATCACATTATTGGTATAAGGATAAGAAGTTGTTGCCATATCCCACAAAGGCTGAGTTAAGGCACCAGATTCCACCTGTAATTTACACACGAACCCTAAAAAGATGAACTCAAGGATACTGCAAATGACAAGGTTTAGGGAGAATCATAGAATCATTACCAGACAAAATAAGTGCTGCAGCACCAACACATGCAACTTGAACCCGGGTTTATGGAAGGTGTCTGTTAAGACGGCAAAAATTTCTTGCTCGATTGTCACAAAGTAAGTACGGTAGAATTGATTGCAGAACTCGGAAGTCTGCTAAGCGAGCAATAACTTGTTAGTAGCATGCAAATGATATATTATGGAAAGATCCAGAGTTCTAGGAATCATACCTGAAAGTTCTTTAGCATCTCTAACAAAAGATTAAGGCCAGTTTCAGCTATGTTTCTTCTTTAAGGAACTTTCTACTTCAATTAAAGAGACTCTTTCACAAACACCTTAGTTGGGCCGCTTCATTGGCCATAAGGTCCATTGGCACCATACAGTATAGACAATACTAACTACTCGGAATTATTATCCTGAAGACACGTAATGTGCACCAATCGCTACAACGACCAAACACCCATAGTCACAGCTGAGATTATATTGAAAAAAAAAAGAACCCCAGGGAATTGGAGATATATGCTAAGTCAAACATATTATAAAAAAATTGAAAGGGTAATTAAGGTAACAGTATCATAATCACCTCAGAGAACTCCTCATTTGATACTGAATCAGTAGATACAGTCTCTTTCTTGTTCAAATTTAATACTTCAAGCACCACATCTGTTGTCCCATTGCCAAGCTTATACGGTTGATCCACCTTACTTGTACCTGTAAATGTAAAAGCTTAGGTTCAAGAGACGTATGATATTCAACACATAGAATAGTTCCACAAACAGCTGCAGATTAAGTACTACCTACAACTTGGACGAGTCTGTACATATCTTGCTTCTGATCACTACCAGATATTCTTATTCTCACGATTGAGCCAACTACCTTTAAATGAAACTTTTCACTATCTTCAAGAAGATTTTCCATTAGACCACGACGCAAGTATATCAAATTGATGTTGTGAACATCAATTGCAGCATATTCATCAAGATTAGCAGGTGGTGCTCGCTCTTCACCCTTTTGGTGAGGTTTATGTTTATTATCTTTATCCAGCATCAACCTACTATCATTGTTCCAATCAGGGTCAATCTGCCTAGTGACAGTGCCAACAATATTCTTATGAGAATCCTCTTTTACAAGAAAGTGATTTTCAAGAAGCTTTACCATTTACAGCACTGGAGCTACTTTCAGCCTTGAAAAAAAAATACATGCTATGCTTAATTCGTCTTCAGAATCTTACAAGATAGAAAAATCAGATGCTACGAAACTGTGATACACATGTGCGTAAATGCGCATCTAATTATTCATTTCAATATGACATTAAGTTGATTTATATATGTTTACCATCTAAATGGACAAAAGTTGCAGAAAACATCAAAATAGATTCTGACTAAAAATAAAAGGATCATACACAACAACGCAGAGATGAAGATGATAGCTGATTTACCATCGAAATAGCGGCATGAGTTATCTGCAGAACATCCACACATGCAGCAACATTTCCATCTGCAAAATATTGATAAGGATTTGAGTTATCATTCTAATACAAATATATTTTTTTCATCAAAGAAAGTCCCACTTTGAAAGTTAAATCCCTTTCCAAAGATATGGTGATGGTCCTACATTTGATATAAAGAACAAAAACATATAAATAAAAATGATAAACATTTTGAAATATAAAATTCAAATAACATAAAATTCCATAGTACAATATTAGATATATACATAGAATATATTCCAATTTAAAGTTCAAAATTATAGCTGTTAAGTTGAACAAAGAAAATATGAACCCCTTAACATAGCATAATTCATCCAACTCAAGTCAATAGCAACCAAATTTACAGCAATAAACAGCTAAGAACCTAGATATAACAGCTTTACCGCAATCATAATTCATCCAACAACATAGTACCCGTAAATAGCTAACAAATATTAATCTGATATTGTGATTTACCCAACTTTTATCATATACATTTCAAAAGGTTTTGGGGGTTCCATATGTGTTTGACGACAACCAATGGCTCAAAAATAAACACACCTTTCTTGTTGTTTCCGAATTTAAGTGTCCATTTAAATGCAGTATGCTTTATTGGATCGGACACTATTTAAAATTACATAAAAGAGTCACCTTTGCTTGAAGAACATCATAGTTTTTGTAGGAGCAATGCTTCCCCACCTCATCAAGCTTCATTTTCATGATGGAACTAAAATCATTAGCGCCACAACAGAAGTCAACTATCTGCGTGAAAAAACAATAACAGATCAGGCACCCTGAATAAAGAATCGAGTAAAATAAAGTTGAATTTTACAGCTAGAACCAAGATTCCATGTTATTTAAAACAGCAAGAGACACAAGTTAATTATGCTACGAAGCTATAAACTGAACTCCAAAAGAAACGGAAAATAAAATAAAATAGAAAGGTCACCATAAAATACATTTGCGAAAACGAAAATAAATAAAATTATAACACAAGGGTCTAAGAGTCAGTCATGTGAAGGTCAGATATTTCCTGGAACACCGGAATACAACCCCACTCATTTATTTTCCTTCAGTCTACCACCTTCGAACTCTTGAGGGGTCCATTTTATTTTATAAAGTGATAGTTATGGATACATGTGCACCTATTAACGTAAAATCAATGAGAAATTATCCACTGCAACTGTATGCTAGGAAAAGGTTGATTAATTTGTTTTGTGCATGCTAAAGCACCTTAATTAGTCTGTTAAGGCTGCGATCCGGACTATGGATGTCAGTGCTAAGCATGCTACACTGATTACAATGTTATGCCCATTTTACCTGTATCCTTTTAAAAGCAGTAAAAGTAGTTGTTTAATAAGAAAATGTCATACTCATTTACCGAGATCAATCACTTCAGAGTCAGAAGCAGGAGTTCTTACCGTGTCACCTTCTGTAACATACCAATGGAGAATATCAACAATCTGCATGATTGACATTAAGTCACATTTTAGAATTTACGCTTCAGTGGGGAAAAATATCCAAATGCAAGTAGTTCAGAAAGAAAATGCTTTATAATAAATTTACATTCATTAACACTTGCTGCTGTTTTGGTGGGGATTCAACTATGACATTCTGGAGACACGTATCAATAATATAAGCAACATGTAATTACATTAACTCGTATTAAGAGATCAAAATCTGAGCTTGCTCTGAAGAAAAAATAGAAAGTATAAATGATGATAACAAAGGCATGGTGATGGTCTTACATTTGATATAAAGAAAAAACATCACTTAAGCACAATTGAAAAGAAAAGTAGACATCAAACAAAGTACAATTTTAAGGAGTTTGACATGTCAAATGCGTCATTTCTTTTGGGAATAGAAGGGGTACTCAAATGTGAAAATAACTGAAACTCCACATCGAAGTAGGTCCTTAACTGCATGTCACTGCCTTCAAAGAAACCTGAATTGAAATTGTTCTCTTGGCATAGCTTAACTACATCATTTTTAAGCATTTCATTCCACTGTTCTAATTATTTGAAGAACACTTAAACTTTGATTCTATGATATATATATGGCAAAGCAATGAAAAATGACTACTGCTTACTAATAAAAAGGAAATAAAAACTGAAAGCATGATTTATCAAATATGAGAGCAGAAAATAATCACCTCTGCTGAGCCCATAAAAAAAAGAGAGAATCAATTTTGTCAGCATTCCAGGACACTCGATCTCACAAATGGAATCAATTCTTCATTTAAACAGAACCTGTAGTTAACCATTAACCAATTACACATGAATCATTAAAATTACACTTCATTCAAAACAGTATATCTATGAGAGAAAAATCAATAAAACCACCAAATAATTTCAAAAATCGTAGGATAAGAGGTATATGATTCTCAATTGAAGACTAAAGTTAAATAACAAAAGAAACAAAAAGGGAGTACTCACAATGGTATTGAAATTGAAGCTGAAATTGCTGATTTGAAACCCTAGTTTCAACAGAACACAAAAAACAACCATAATGAAAACACGAAAGATTAAAAGTAATGAATATTACACCAAAATATAGCAAAAAAAAAAAAAACAGTGGGGAAAACGAATATCTAGAGGGCCACTTGAACCCGATTCCTGAAAAACAAAATAGAAATAGAAGTAAAATCACAAATCGAGCAAGAAAAGTAATTGATTTACTCAGATGTAAAAAGATATATGAACCCTAACCCTAATCAGAGGTAGAGGAAACATACCTGGTTTAGATCCATTTCGAGGGATGAAATTGAAGCCGAGATCGATGTGAATTTCTTCGGACGTCAGCTATCTATGGCGAATTTCTTCTCACTACATACAAAGATGTGTGGGGTTTAGATCCATAGAAGATGAGAGAGAGAGGGGGCGACCATGGCAGAAGAGAGAGGGGGAGGCGAAGATGGGGCGAGGTAAGTTTTGGGGAGAGAAGGCGGAGGCGACGACGGCGGTGGCCATTGTATTGTAGCAGAAGGCGTGGATGATTTGGGAAAGAGGAGAGATGAAGTTCTGAGGTTGAATTGGGGAAAGGGATCGGAGAGATAGAGAGAGAGAGAGAGAATGAAATTGGGAAATTGAAAAGAAATTGGGAATCGGAAAAGACGTCGAATACAAAAGGTTTTAACTTAGCAGGTAAGCTTTGGCGTCTAAAAATAGATTTCATTTTTCCCGCTCTTTTTGCTGTTTTAGGAAAGAAAGCTTATTCACAAACACCTTAGTTGGGCCGCTTCATTGGCCATAAGGTCCATTGGCACCATACAGTATAGACAATACTAACTACTCGGAATTATTATCCTGAAGACACGTAATGTGCACCAATCGCTACAACGACCAAACACCCATAGTCACAGTGAGATTATATTGAAAAAAAGAACCCCAGGAATTGGAGATATATGCTAAGTCAAACATATTATAAAAAAATTGAAAGGGTAATTAAGGTAACAAGATCATAATCACCTCGTAGAACTCCTCATTTGATACCGAATCGCGAGACATCTCTTTCTTGTTCAAATTTAATACTTCAAGCACCACATCTGTTGTCCCATTGCCAAGCTTATACGGTTGATCCACCTTACTTGTACCTGTAAATGTAAAAGCTTAGGTTCAAGAGACGTATGATATTCAGCACATAGAATAGTTCCACAAACAGCTGCAGATTAAGTACTACCTACAACTTGGACGAGTCTGTACATATCTTGCTTCTGATCACTACCAGATATTCTTATTCTCACGATTGAGCCAACTACCTTTAAATGAAACTTTTCACTATCTTCAAGAAGATTTTCCATTAGACCACGGCGCAAGTATATCAAATTGATGTTGTGAACATCAATTGCAGCATATTCATCAAGATTAGCAGGTGGTGCTCGCTCTTCACCCTTTTGGTGAGGTTTATGTTTATTATCTTTATCCAGCATCAACCTACTATCATTGTTCCAATCAGGGTCAATCTGCCTAGTGACAGTGCCAACAATATTCTTATGAGAATCCTCTTTTACAAGAAAGTGATTTTCAAGAAGCTTTACCATTTACAGCACTGGAGCTACTTTCAGCCTTGAAAAAAAAATACATGCTATGCTTAATTCGTCTTCAGAATCTTACAAGATAGAAAAATCAGATGCTACGAAACTGTGATACACATGTGCGTAAATGCGCATCTAATTATTCATTTCAATATGACATTAAGTTGATTTATATATGTTTACCATCTAAATGGACAAAAGTTGCAGAAAACATCAAAATAGATTCTGACTAAAAATAAAAGGATCATACACAACAACGCAGAGATGAAGATGATAGCTGATTTACCATCGAAATAGCGGCATGAGTTATCTGCAGAACATCCACACATGCAGCAACATTTCCATCTGCAAAATATTGATAAGGATTTGAGTTATCATTCTAATACAAATATATTTTTTTCATCAAAGAAAGTCCCACTTTGAAAGTTAAATCCCTTTCCAAAGATATGGTGATGGTCCTACATTTGATATAAAGAACAAAAACATATAAATAAAAATGATAAACATTTTGAAATATAAAATTCAAATAACATAAAATTCCATAGTACAATATTAGATATATACATAGAATATATTCCAATTTAAAGTTCAAAATTATAGCTGTTAAGTTGAACAAAGAAAATATGAACCCCTTAACATAGCATAATTCATCAAACTCAAGTCAATAGCAACCAAATTTACAGCAATAAACAGCTAAGAACCTAGATATAACAGCTTTACCGCAATCATAATTCATCCAACAACATAGTACCCGTAAATAGCTAACAAATATTAATCTGATATTGTGATTTACCCAACTTTTATCATATACATTTCAAAAGGTTTTGGGGGTTCCATATGTGTTTGACGACAACCAATGGCTCAAAAATAAACACACCTTTCTTGTTGTTTCCGAATTTAAGTGTCCATTTAAATGCAGTATGCTTTATTGGATCGGACACTATTTAAAATTACATAAAAGAGTCACCTTTGCTTGAAGAACATCATAGTTTTTGTAGGAGCAATGCTTCCCCACCTCATCAAGCTTCATTTTCATGATGGAACTAAAATCATTAGCGCCACAACAGAAGTCAACTATCTCGCGTGAAAAACAATAACAGATCAGCACCCCGAATAAAGAATCGAGTAAAATAAAGTTGAATTTTACAGCTAGAACCAAGATTCCATGTTATTTAAAACAGCAAGAGACACAAGTTAATTATGCTACGAAGCTATAAACTGAACTCCAAAAGAAACGGCAAACAAAATAAAATAGAAAGGTCACCATAAAATACATTTGCGAAAACGAAAATAAATAAAATTAGAACACAAGGGTCTAAGAGTCAGTCATGTGAAGGTCAGATATTTCCTGGAACGCCGGAATACAACCCCACTCATTTATTTTCCTTCAGTCTACCACCTTCGAACTCTTGAGGGGTCCATTTTATTTTATAAAGTGACAGTTATGGATACATGTGCACCTATTAACGTAAAATCAATGAGAAATTATCCACTGCAACTGTATGCTAGGAAAAGGTTGATTAATTTGTTTTGTGCATGCTAAAGCACCTTAATTAGTCTGTTAAGGCTGCGATCCGGACTATGGATGTCAGTGCTAAGCATGCTACACTGATTACAATGTTATGCCCATTTTACCTGTATCCTTTTAAAAGCAGTAAAAGTAGTTGTTTAATAAGAAAATGTCATACTCATTTACCGAGATCAATCACTTCAGAGTCAGAAGCAGGAGTTCTTACCGTGTCACCTTCTGTAACATACCAATGGAGAATATCAACAATCTGCATGATTGACATTAAGTCACATTTTAGAATTTACGCTTCAGTGGGGAAATATATCCAAATGCAAGTAGTTCAGAAAGAAAATGCTTTATAATAAATTTACATTCATTAACACTTGCTGCTGTTTTGGTGGGGATTCAACTATGACATTCTGGAGACACACGTATCAATAATATAAGCAACATGTAATTACATTAACTCGTATTAAGAGATCAAAATCTGAGCTTGCTCTGAAGAAAAAATAGAAAGTATAAATGATGATAACAAAGGCATGGTGATGGTCTTACATTTGATATAAAGAAAAAACATCACTTAAGCACAATTGAAAAGAAAAGTAGACATCAAACAAAGTACAATTTTAAGGAGTTTGACATGTCAAATGCGTCATTTCTTTTGGGAATAGAAGGGGTACTCAAATGTGAAAATAACTGAAACTCCACATCGAAGTAGGTCCTTAACTGCATGTCACTGCCTTCAAAGAAACCTGAATTGAAATTGTTCTCTTGGCATAGCTTAACTACATCATTTTTAAGCATTTCATTCCACTGTTCTAATTATTTGAAGAACACTTAAACTTTGATTCTATGATATATATATGGCAAAGCAATGAAAAATGACTACTGCTTACTAATAAAAAGGAAATAAAAACTGAAAGCATGATTTATCAAATATGAGAGCAGAAAATAATCACCTCTGCTGAGCCCATAAAAAAAAAAGAGAGAATCAATTTTGTCAGCATTCCAGGACACTCGATCTCACAAATGGAATCAATTCTTCATTTAAACAGAACCTGTAGTTAACCATTAACCAATTACACATGAATCATTAAAATTACACTTCATTCAAAACAGTATATCTATGAGAGAAAAATCAATAAAACCACCAAATAATTTCAAAAATCGTAGGATAAGAGGTATATGATTCTCAATTGAAGACTAAAGTTAAATAACAAAAGAAACAAAAAGGGAGTACTCACAATGGTATTGAAATTGAAGCTGAAATTGCTGATTTGAAACCCTAGTTTCAACAGAACACAAAAAACAACCATAATGAAAACACGAAAGATTAAAAGTAATGAATATTACACCAAAATATAGCAAAAAAAAAAAACAGTGGGGAAAATGAATATCTAGAGGGCCACTTGAACCCGATTCCTGAAAAACAAAATAGAAATAGAAGTAAAATCACAAATCGAGCAAGAAAAGTAATTGATTTACTCAGATGTAAAAAGATATATGAACCCTAACCCTAATCAGAGGTAGAGGAAACATACCTGGTTTAGATCCATTTCGAGGGATGAAATTGAAGCCGAGATCGATGTGAATTTCTTCGGACGTCAGCTATCTATGGCGAATTTCTTCTCACTACATACAAAGATGTGTGGGGTTTAGATCCATAGAAGATGAGAGAGAGAGGGGGCGGCGACCATGGCTGAAGAGAGAGGGGGAGGCGAAGATGGGGCGAGGTAAGTTTTGGGGAGAGAAGGCGTAGGCGACAACGGCGGTGGCCATTGTATTGTAGAAGAAGGCGTGGATGATTTGGGAAAGAGGAGAGATGAAGTTCTGAGGTTGAATTGGGGAAAGGGATTGGAGAGATGAGAGAGAGAGAGAGAATGAAATTGGGGAATTGGAAAAGACGTCAGAATACAAAAGGTTTTAACTTAGCAGATAAGCTTTGGCGTCTAAAAATAGATTTCATTTTTCCCGCTCTTTTTGCTGTTTTAGGAAAGAAAGCTTATTCACTTCAGCCATTATATAGTTATAGATTATAACACTTCGATAAACCCAACAAATATATTGATCTAGAAAGAATTAAATCTATTAATACAAGTTACCTGCAATTCATAGATGATGAATTTTCATAAACAAATTTTTAAGTTTACCTAATAATTTTTTATTTTTTATTTTTTATTTTTTTTGTCTCGGATAAGAGGAAATAAGTGGATTAGACAAATGGTGAAATTATAAAAATTAGGCAACAAGTAATATAATTAAAGAATTAAACATTAATGGACAATTTATTAAGTGAAAATCTCTGGTAAAACGTGTTCTACACTCGTCTGAGCGTAGAATGTGTTTTTAAATAGGCGCGGTGGCATTTTTGTAAATAAATAGAACTCCTCAAAATGTACGGTGGCATTTTTGTTATTGAAACTTATAAGAAACAGCTTTCTACACAACAACATGCATATATTTTTGACACTTTAGAAGACAGTTTTCAATACTACAACAGACACATTTTAACATTACAAGAGACATATTTTAACACTACAACAGGCACTATTTTTCAACAATATCATCTGACACTTTTGTAATAAATAATTGAAACTCACCTGGCACTTTTTGATACTGCAGAAGACACTTTTGAATACTATAAGAGGCATATTTTAACACTACAACAAGCATGTGTTTTTTAATTCACTTGACACTTTTTAATATTACAACAGACATTTTTCAATATTACAAGAGGCACTTTTCAATACTACAACACACTTTTTAACACTACAACAGACATTATTTTTCAACAATATCATCGAATTATTTAACATTACAACCGATTTAAATTTGTTAATTAGTGTCATAATAAACCAGGCACTTTATTTATATTGCAACAGGCATTTTATTGTACTAGAAAAGACACTTTCGCAAAACAGGTTATAGAATAGCTTATCCTAGAACTAGTTTCACACAAGAACAACTCATTTATTAATTAATATTTACATATATGAATAAAATTAAATATTAATATGCTAACAGTATAACAATATTTATTTCTATTAAATTAAGTGATGACTTTACTACAAAAGTGACCTTTTATAACATATTAAAATACTAGTACATATGCCCGTGTCCAAGGACACGGGTGTGTTTTTTTTTTTTTCAAATTAATTTTTTTTTTAATTAAAAAAAAAAAAATCAGTTACTTAATTAATTTAAGTAAATCCTCCTAAAGCCCACTCTTAGCCCAAATCCAAAGTCTTAGCCCAAACTCAAAGTCTTAGCACAAATTAAGGGCAAAATAGGAAACAAACTAAATAGTGAGGGCAAAATAGGAAAAAAAACCCTCCGAAACTGTTCATAGAACTGTTCACGGAGGGGTTTAATTTATACTATAGATAGGTAACTGCAGCGAGAGTTCCACACCATCAGGTTCTAAGCAGTTGTCCTACTAGAAGGAAAAGATAACCAAATGCGAAGAAAAGAATCATACTAACAAATATCATCGCTCCGTCCCAAAATACTCGTAGTTTTATACTAATATTATAGTCCAGTATGCAACAAAAATCACGATTGGCAAATGCCATGCATAACATTTCATTTCTAAGTTACAACAAGAGAGTAACCCAACGGTACGCAAATGAGAAAATAAAATACAAAGAAAAAAAGGGGCGTGCCGGAGACAACCTTAGATAAAGAGCAACAAAATGAGGACAAAGAAGAAAAAAACTCTGAACACACTTCGTTGGAAAATTTCGGGCGAATTTTCCAATCTACTACTCCAGTAATAAATACAGTGACTAAGAATAAAACAGCTAGCTAAAACGATCACAACTAAATAACTAGAGCCCTAGCTTAGAGAGAAGTTCACGCCATCTTGGAGTTTCTTCATCGAAAATGTAAGTCAATGGAGAAACCAAAACTCCACTGCCTCCGATCTGCGAAATTCATAAAGCAAACCATATTGTTTCACGCAATTAAAATGCTACTTGGGATAAACAGAAGTTATTACACTCGAAAAGGTAAATCACTGGTTTTAACCGTAATTAGATGATAATATTGGAGACTAGCTAGTACTCCCTCCGTCCCATAAAGATTTTCCCACTTTTCATTTTTGTTTGTCCCAAAAAGAAAGTCTCGATTCTAAATTTGGATGGTTAAAATAAGTATATTGTCAAAGTTTGAGTAAAATGGATGTGGATGATCGGCTAAGATTAGTGGTCCTTTGTGTGATTCTTATGTTCATTAGGGGATATTAATGGAAAGATTAATAAATCACTTAATTGTTTGAAAAGTCAAATGGGAACATCTTTATGGGACGGAGGGAGTACATGACTTTAAAAATATCTGGTGACATGAAATGGTATCAAAGCCAGTTATAAAGCAGGCTCAACCATATCAATCCAAGTTTTTATAGCCATTTTTTCACGCTGATATTTCTACTTCACAGAACAACCATTTAAAATGCAAGGGGAGACGGCTATATTTTGCTCATGTGGGTCCGGCCCTTCTCTGGAACTCAAGCATAGTGGGAGCTCTTGTAGCCCAAGGTTGCCCTTAAAGAACAACCATTTAAAACAAGAAGCACAGCAACCAATAGGCGGGGTTTCTATTTTAATAGAGCTGACAGATTTATAAGCTTCTTGGTGTAGGATTAAAATATCTAGCATGCACATCAATAGAAGACAATTAGGATGTCTCACCTCTCTGAGCTGTTGAACGGACTTGTAGAGTTGCTTTTTGGGCACACAAATGACTATAGCAAAGTAATCAGCTGCTACCCTCCCATCACGTTTACAGAAAACTGGGCTTATGGTGGGTCCCTGCATTTAACAATGAGAAATCATATAGCATTAGAGCATCTACGGGAGCTTTTTCATCTCTTTATCTCAATGAAAAAGCTACGGGACGCTTTTTGCCATTGTAAAGATTCTTAAAGAGCACTTTCTACAAAGAGATGCTATTTATAGAAATTCAATTAATGCTTCATCAGTTTGTCATAAAAAAGATTTTGGAATACTTTTTGAAAGTAATGGAAATATGTTCATTGTAACATGTGGAGGCAACAAAAAGAGAGAGAGATAGAGAGATAGAGAAGTCTTACCATAGTGGAGAAAAGTTTGAACTATTTATTTATTGACTAGATAATAATGTGGCATGTGAAGGCCACAAAAATAACTAATGAAAGAGCTTTTACCATTACGGATGCTCTTATTAGGTGGATTACTTGGCTTCAAAAAAGTATCTGCTCGAATTACTCCTTGACATAAGTGGGTTTTATAGCTTTATTCTTTCTTTTGTAATCGTGGGTGGGCGAGGGTGTATGTAAATTGCATACTGTTATAGAACATTACGTACCTCCGCATGGAATGAAGTTTGAAAATAAAAATGGCGTATTTCCCATTGTTTTGCTTGTAAGGTTCAGATTCTTAGAAATCAAATTCATACAGCGACTATTAAGAGGGATTTTACTTATTCAGCCTTTCCTGATTCACTAGGACTTCAGACCGGTGTATAATGCATAATTAGGCACAATACATGGGCAATGTTACGACTAATAAACTATTCCCGACAAGGATGCATCAATTATGAAAGCGCATATTTTCCCAGTCTTAACTAGAATTACAAACAAAATTCTAGCTGCGACATTACATGCCTGCCTGATAGCCGAAACTAGGGCTCAAATTGTTCCACTTGAGAAACTCTTCCAAGTTCTCCAATGTTTGGTAGTAGGAAAGGAATCAACTGAAGACAATTCTAAAAGTGCATATGTATATATATATATATATATATATATATATATATATATATATATATATATATATATATATATATATATACATATGGATATATATATGTATATATATATATATACATATATATATACATATGTACATATATATATACATATATATATATATATATATATATGTGCAACTAAAAATACGACTCGAGTTCTTTGAGAAACTATGATAGATGGGGTGCCGGCATTTTTTTAATTTAGGATACTTGGATACGGCTAAAAGGATCCAAATCTTGGATGCAGGTACCGGGGGTGGCTTATTTATGTCAACAAATCCCTCACTCAGTTCTTATTAGAAGTAGGGTATTTATCTCATTACACAAAATCATTTTCTGCAACAAAATTTCTGTGAGACAAATGAAATTCAGAAAACAAAGAGTTTCCCAAATTACAAGTGCCATTTTTCAGGTCACTAACACAAGGTAAAGAGAATAGATTCACCTGCAACCCAGATAAGGATGGTTGGCTCAAAATTCGCTCAGCCACTTCCTCTGCGCTGCTTCCCCTCATGTTGGCAACTACCTGCAACATGTCACATATGAGGCAATAGATGCTACAGATATCTCAATGCATCCAACATACCAAAATAAAACATTCTTACCGTGAACTGACCACTAGCCCTCAGATGTGCCTCCAGTCTTTCAAGAATTTCATGTGTTATGTCAAGTACGCCTTCCCGCTTGATCAACGACTTCTTACTAGCGACTACAACAGCCTAATAAAAATTTAATTGGTAGTGAGACACAGTGGCGGATCTACACCAAATGTTTTGGTGTTGCCTGTTTTTTACTAAAAAAAAAAATTGACGCGAAACTAAAATTCAAAATGTTTACATACATAAGAGATAATAGGCTTCACTAGGCACCACTTTACATACATAAATATAATAGGCTTCACTAGCCGCGAAATTATTTACATTTGGTGTTGTTTGTTGTTTAAACAACAGCAGTCGTTTTGCAAAAAAATAAAATTTTAATTGCACTGGGCAACACCGAGGGCACTCAGCCCAGATGCGCCCCTGGTGAGACAAGACAAAGACACATCCTCAACTGCTAAAAAAGAGAGATAGATAGAGAGAGAGAGAGCATAGTAGAATTCTCAGACTCTTAAGATACTAGCTTGACAAGAAAGTTCACCTGGCTTTGCAAGATAATTCCACCCTCAATTTCTTTCAAATTGTTTTCTCTCAACGTGGTTCCGCTACTCACAAGGTCCACAATCGCATCAGCTATACCCATCTAAATGAGAAAGTAAAAGACAAAATCAGTAAAATAATAGCATGAGAAAATAGCAGTAGTAAATATAACTGAACCACCTCAATGTAATTATACTGTCACCCAAGATCTTCAACTAAAGAGCAACTAGCATTCGAGATAAAAACATGATTTGAAACAGCATATGAAGGAATAATATAGTTAGCATATAGGATAAGATTCGATGATATTGCTAAAACTCATCACACGCCAAAATAAAAATAAAATCAAACTTCCGGTATATCAACTTAGCAGGCAACAATTTTATGCGCAAGTTACAGTAGATAATGTACAAAGAAGAAGAGCATACAAAACACTATCTAACTATGAAAAGTCAAAAGCCAAATATCAGATGGGTGAGAGCTTGCGTCATATGAATGACTGGACGTGTCAAGGGGCCATATCTGGAGGAGGTAAGATAAATTCTTTCATTTCGATCGATAAACAACTTTTGCCTTCACAACCAGTGATTGCTAAAGGCAATGTATAAAATCTTACTGCAACCTGCCCATAAGTAACTGTTGCATAGGCGTAACCATCCGCATAACATTACAAGGCACCTATTTCTTCTTTTATATTTCTTCTTAACTTTTACAAAAAAAATCACTATTTATTTTACTTTTTTTTTCCAAAATTTTCTTCCCACCTATTTCTTCTTTTAAATTACTTCTTAGCTTTTTTTTTTCTTGACATCTTTTCTTTGACGATACATATGGCGATTCATGTTAGCCGATCCCAAATCATTTGGGACTAATGTTTGTTGTTGTTGCTGTTGTTGTATCTTACCAAGATATATCTCAGACACTTCTGAAGTGAATCTGAGGCAATTATGAATCTTTAGTCTTCAGAGGGATTGGACAGATCAATACCCACTAGTTACACAGGTTGTAGACTTCCCTACATTGTGTAACAATGTAATGGCACTATGAGCAGCTTAAAACGATCTTATGCATTAAATCTTCTAATTTAGGTATATATATATTACTACAACAACAAAGTCTTAGTCTCAAAATAATTTGAGGTCGGCTAACATGAATCCTCATATGCCATCCAAAGAAATAAAAGAAGTGAGAAAAGTATGTTAAAAGAAGAAATGGGTGGGAATAAAATTTGGAAAAGGAAAAAGAAGAGAGAAAATAATAATGATAATAAAAGAATATATATATATATATATATATATAATTTGTTAGATACCCACAATAGGAGTATCCTAAGTACAATATTTGTGGCCACATTTTTACTTCTTGACCAAAATGCCCCCTTCATCTTGTACATGAACTTTTAGAAATAAATTGAATACATTGTCTAATTGGCTTAACAAAAACCTCTAATGCATCTAAATCATCTCTAACACATAAGTTAATAATATGGCATAAACATCTAATATGAAAAAACTTACCCCCAAGTGAGGGTTGACAAACGGTAATTAAGTCGGGTAAACTAGCCGTATTAGCACTTGCGTTGTCAAATGAAATAGTAAATATTTTATTTGCAATACCATACTCAACAAAAATCTCAAATAATTTTGCAAAAATATTTTCCGCGGAATGCGGTGGCTTAAAATCTTTGTAAGCAATTAATCTTTTTTTGATAGATCACGAATTATCTATCCAATGACAAGTAACGCCCAAATAAGTATTTCTTTACCAATCGCTCCAACCATCGACACAAATTGAAACTTTATTTTCTAAATTTGATAAAACACCAATTAAATCTTTAATATATTTTTCACCACTCTAGTAATATCACTCACGAGATTCACACATGGTACTCTCGTATATGGATTTAAAGAAAGTAGCAAAAAAATTTCATAAAAAATCATCATCCGCAAAATTAAAAGGAAGGCCTTTAACGCTTAACTAATTTGGCTAGTTCATCCCTATAAACCCACTTATCAAATTTAAAAAGGACGGAAGATCTAACCTTGTGCACCCGAACCCGAACTATAGTGATATTGTAATTTTGAGTTTGGGTAGTGGAAATGCCAAGTTTCTCGAGATGTTTTGGATCGCCGTATGCCCACTGGTGCCATCCCACGCCCTCCGCCTCTTTTGAATGAGTAAGACGTGGAACAATAGTTGCTAAATGCTCAAAGATTATAATCATCATCGGAAGTAATTTTTCTTTTCGTGAAATGGATGGCGAAAGTATCGGATGTAGGTTCTCTTTCTCTCAGTTGTCCCTCACCCCGACCACACCTCCTAGTAGAATGCCCCTCTACTTCCTCCTACTACTACCACTTCTCACTCTCTTCAATTTCAAAAGCTTCTTCTTCCTCACTTTGTTGGGTAGTATTTGGATTTTGATAATCAAAATCATCGCTTGGGAGGAAGAACCAACATGTGACTTGCCTAAATTGCTTCTTCTTTGATTCCAGCCATTTGTAAAAACGATAAAATGAAGTTTGGAAACAAAATGGAGCTTAAAATGGATGAAAATGAAGAAAAGCACTAATTTCGTTAGGAAAACCAACTCCCAAAATGGGACAATATTTAACCGGAAATTGACAGAGAGACTTGAGAGCAAGAGAGAATATGTGAATATTTGAGAGTAGAAGAGAAAGAGTAGAGATAAATAATGTGGAAATAAAATAGGAGGAGGGAGGTGATATTCATAGTTAGTTTTAAATTTTAATGCTTTAATTTTTTTGTTACAAATTGTTACTAACCTGGCCTGAAATTGGAAAGGGGCTAAAGTGGAGGGACAAAATGACCGGATTCGCTTCCAGCCAAAGCAAGCAGCAAGCAGGAGCCAGTGTGGCTAGTAGCAGTTGGCGGCCACAACGGTCATATGACCGTTGGAAGCTGTCGGTTTAGCGGGTTAACCGGCGGCTGACCTGTTTTCAAAAATCCCAACCTTAACTCAACCTTGAAAAATCCTGCTTCGGTTTAACTCCATCCGGTTAACCGCATCGACCGATTCGATGGCTAGTTTTGACCGATTAAAAAACCTGGCCGGTTAGCCTGTCTGTTCGGTTCGTTGGTCACGCCTAGGTTGATATGCATATGTTTAAACTTATTCAAAACAAATTCTAATCGCAAATGATGATTGGGATATTTTACAAATATTTTGTGAAGGTGATTGGTAGTATGCGTGAATCAAAGCCAGGGGTCTCACTAGTAATTTTCAAAGATTTAAAATGGGTGAAAATGAAGATATTTCTTCATATTTTGAAAAGTTGATTGATATTGTAAAATGAGTGTCAAGTATTATGTGAACCTTTTACTCAACAAACAACTTGTTTCAAAAAAATATATTCATACTCTTTCTCGAGCATTTTAACATAAGTTTCGCTATAAAAGAGGCTTACAAATCTTTCAACTATGAATACACTCCCCGATGAGCATCTTGAAAATATTTGAATTAAATCTTAATGAACAAAGTGAAGCTTCAAAAGGCAAAAATATTTCATTAAAAATTCAATCTTCTGACACGAGTGTGGACGTAAGTGAGACGAGGTCTTCGAGGAATTAGATGAGAATGCTAGGCGTGGCTTTACTTGCTAAGAAATATAATTTCATGCAGAGTAACAATAATGTGGCATGCAAAGCAAAGGAACAACAATCCAAGGTGTAGAGTTCCATGCCCAAGAGAACCATT
>JAFEMH010007256.1:0-96825 GCA_022495995.1 Adenophora triphylla var. japonica
GCCATTAAGAATATAAGTGCGACACAAGAAATCGCGGTGATTCCGTACTTATCCGAGTCATTCTTTGCTTGGGGTTCATCCTCTTCGGATATGATGGTGGATATTCCCGAAGAAATGTCGCGCCCAATTTTAATGTTTTCAAATAGAACCCGACATTTTGTTGCCGCCCTCTTAAAGTCCCGTCCATTAAGAATACACGAAGCCTTTTCCGCATCTGCTTGAAGCGCGTAGAGACGGAGGAGGAAGCATTCCATCAAGTGCGGCAGCAAGTATGCACCGAGCCGAGGGAAGGAAGTTTCTACGCCTTGAGCCAAGTGAGAAGAAGGAGGTGCAATATTCTTGAGCGTTGCATCGCCTTGAGGAGGAGGAATTAGCCGGATGATTCGGAGATGTCTTTCTCGCTTGCCGTTGTAGAAATGCCTTAAGAAGCTTCAAAATACTTCTTTACGATTGTTGGACTTTTGGTTAATGCTTGTAAGGAAATAACAATGAGATGAGAAAGATAACGGAGATTGAAAAGCGAACCCGCGAATAGTCGAGTCTTGTGTTTTAACCTGATTTTCGTAAGAAGTATTTGCCCTATTAGCAGTGCTTTTTTTCTGATTGAATAGCGAGCTCCTCGTGAAGATAAAACGACTTCTAGTTATCTATAGGAACAGCTCCAAATAAATAACTCTAGCGAACAATTGGCTATTTGGAACTTTGGACTTGAAGGAATTATATGCGGCAATATGAAGATGATTAGAGCGATGTTAAATCTATCTCTCGAAAGAGGGTAGGAAATGCTCAATTTGCGTGTGTGTAACAATTGAAATTCGGAGGGAAGTATATAAAGAGAGTTAAAGGGTTTGTGCCTTTTCCCACTGAAAGACACAGCTTTACTACATTGAATTGGTGGAGTGTTCGGGATCCGTTCTTCCGAGTAAATTCGAGGACTCGCTCGGCCTAGTGGCATGGCGTACATGGCAAGGAATCAAGTAACTCGCACGGCGAGTGTCCCAATCCTTGAGCTGCTCGGCAGGAGCAAGGCATATGCCTCGGCCAAGCGAGCTTGTCCGAGAACTTGGCCGACTTGCTATGCTGTGCTCGGCCGAGTCGAGGACTGCGCTCGGTAGGTACCCAGCGTCGAACTTTCTTCAAAAAACCCTTTAAACAACTCTCGTTAAGTTACAAACTTTTGTCATTAATTTCTCATTCTAGGAAATGGTTTTGAGACAATAAATGAGTTTCATAATCTACACTTTAAATGTAGAATTACATTTTGTAACTAGCTTCGTTAACATATATAACGAATTCCGTTAGGAAGTTAGGTCAACGTTAAGTCAAACTTAACTTTAGATTTACCCATTTCCAACAAATGAAAGGGATTAAGAGAATAGAACACGAGATTACCTCTAGTACATCAATCGCCCCGACGTGCCCTTTTAACAAAATAAAAATCAAGCGATAAAATGAAGAAACCTCGACAAATGAAATTAATGGAAAATATTGCCACAATTTAATCACATTTTCTGAAATAAATTTCAAAAGAATACAAAGAGCAATTTAAGATCAAACGATAACTCCCAAAAATTATCAATAAAAATCTACAAAATTACACATAAACTTCAAATTTCTCTAGGTCCTAACACGTAGAATAAATTAAGAGAGAGCACGAGAAATAGTTACAAATCTTGAGATTATCCCTATCAGTGACCCAACCTAACTTAACCTCACAAATAAAAATATTAATTTCTCTCACTTTTCCATATACACAACTTCCAACCTTATACTCCCCTCCGTCCCAAAATGTTTGTCCCATTTGACTTTTTTGTTGAACTTTGATCACAAATATATGACAATTTAATTATGTTCATGAAATTTTAAAAATTCTTATTGATTCACCATTAATAATATTACATCGGCAACAACTTTTAAAATTTCGCATGAACATGATTAATCTCTCATAAATTTGTGGTCAAAGTTTAAAAAAAAAGTGAAATAGAACAAACATTTTAAGGCGGAGGGAGTATGATTTATACTTCCATCATCGGTGACTCAACCCAACCAACCTTTTAATAAAATGTTTATTTTTTTTACTTCAACTTACCTAAAAATACTTATCATTTTTATTTTTTTAAATAATGTATTAGTAATAATATTTCTAAAATTACTGCATACAATTATTTAAAATAACTACACATACAATTATAAAAAAAATATGAATTTTTGATATACTCCTCCTAAGTCCCGTTTATAGGTTCACCATTTTAAGCATGGCACGTAAATTAAGGAAAAAGATAAGTGGAGAAAGTGTTGTGAGTGTAAAAGTAAAAATAGAAGAGAGAACGAGAGTGGAGGAAATAGTAAATTTGAAAAGTGTTGTGAGTATAAAAAGTGAAATAGGGAGAAAAGAATGAGTGGATGGAATAGTAAAGATTCTTTTGTCATTTTAGGAAAGGTAGGAAAGGCTTTTAAATGGGACACTTAGTTTTGATAAAAGTAAAAGAAATTTGCTATCAATGGAGACGAAGGGAGTATTTTTATTTTATTATTTTATATAAAATACTCCCTCCGTCCCAACCTAGTGTACACTTATTTCCGCTTTGGGTCCGGCTCCGCCGGTAGAGTGTGAACTATCATAAATGGCGAAAGGGTTTAATATTTTATATTCTCCCTACCCCACCCACTCATTCTCTCTCTCTTCATTTTTCACCATACATCTGATTTATTCAATCAACCTACTATTAACTCCACTCATTCTCTCTTCTTCATTTCGAGTGGTGACAAAGTATCGAACCGTTACTTCATAATCCGCATGTCTTCCGAGGAAATGCCATTCCGGAAGCAATTGATCACCTCCCTCACGGTGAGATCCTCATCAATCTTGTCAACCATTTCTTTAAACTTAAGGTGTAGTAGCTCATGGAGATTTCATTCTTTCCTTGCACTTTGAGAGTTGTTTAAGAGTCGGTGATTGGATCGCCTTCCTAGCTCCAAGCAGCTCGAGAAGCCTTCTAGGAATTTTGACACGAGACTCATCCGAGAGGAGATCTTTGCTACCGCCAGCCTGCCAAACTGTTGAACCAAGTGCTGTAGGGCTCGCTCCCGTGAGTGTGCTTTACATGAGGGCTTTGCACATATTTTCGTCCTCATTGGCGACATGTTACACATGGTAGCTTCTAGGTGTGCTCACGTGGCTTTTTGCAGATTTGGTGGCCCCTATACTTTTCTAGGAGGGGCAATCTAAAACCCGGCAGGGAGGTCGGCATCAATCGAGGTCCTTGGATAAGGGTCGAAGAGCAAAGTCAATGTTCGTTCGACCTTTCCCGGTATCCTTTTCTTCTCCTCCTCCCATTGTTCGAACTTCTTTTTCATCAATAACCATTCCACTGTCGGGTCATTAGTCTCCTCGCAACTGGCAGGGGGAACGACATTCGACCTCCTCTGACCCTCACTTCGGGGGAGTTACCTCCTGCTTCTCCTATCCCCTGTGAGAAGGAGCCCTTCTACGATCGGAATTGGTGACCTATGCTACATGTCACCTCTTGAGTGGCGACCGCAAATCTTTCACCTACGAGAGGCGACTGCGCCTAGCGATCTCCGGATGGCGACCTGCGCTCTTTCCTCTTCCCTTATAGGCGACCTCGCGCCCATTCCTCGTCCCTATGGGAAGATCAACGGATCTTTGTGTCTACGCGGGGCGAACCACGTCGGCTTCGGTTCAAGCTTTAAACTAAGTGCGTCCTCGGAAATCTAACTAGCAGGCCTCCTGCTTCCCTATTCCTGGTGAGGCTAGCCCTCAGGTCGTTGCTTGGCTTACATGAATGAGGGATGGAACCCCGTTGCGCATATTTATCCTGTTATCGCCGGCTTACGTCCGCTTGCATGGCCTCATTAGGCCTAGCACTCCTCGGCCTTTCGCTTCCACGATTGAAATTTGAGCAGGGAGCCACCCTCACACCTGCGACCTTCTATCCACCCGCTGCTTCGGCCTCCTCAGCATGTTGCCAATAACTCGGCTAGAATGCAGAAATTTCTCGCTCAACTGGCATTTCCTTTCCCTACTCAAATGGGTTGGATGAGGGACTGCCTATTTCCGAAACATTCGGATGAGCGAGTTGGACGCTTAGGAGGAGGTGGAACTCCTTGTCTCCTCTATGGGACGTTTTCTCTCTCCTTGCATCTCGGCAATCCTCTGCCATCGGCTACTGCTTGTTTGAGGCGTGTCGCCACTAGCGTGATGCACGAAGAGATGAGGAGGAGGAGGAGCGCAAATCCTCGCATTCACATTGGTAGTAAGCGATAGTGTTGGCATTCGAGCTTCATTGAATTCATCGAAGCCTCTCGCCACGGCATGCCCGATGCTAGGTCACCATTTGCTTGTAGGGTGAGAAAGTGCTTCGAGGAGTCGAAGCTAAAGCCACGTCTTCCGTGATGGAACCCAAGGCGATGCCGTCACACTTGATAAAAGTGCTTATCCCAATCTTCCTCCGCGTGGCGGGAGCTGATCACCTGGCTCCTTGACACAGAAATCGAGAACTCCACGACTAGCAAATTCAGGATGTGCTCTCAGAAGCTTAGACCCTCAGGCGTGAGTAGTAAGTACTTGATGATTGGGAGGTAAAGCTAAACTTGACAATAATAGAATTTTCGACATCAAAATAGCTTGATTACCTTTGCAGACAGTTGGTGGTGATGAAGTATTTATAGAGTAATGGCCAGGATTTGTCATTTTTGGTGGTGCTACTATGAACCTTTCCAGAGATTTTAGCGGCAAGGTTATTAGTAATGGTGGAATGTGCCTATAACGGTCCACGATTTGTAGGAATGCAGTTATGGAAAGATAAGACTCACGTGCGCCGCACATCGCTGTCAGGTCTGGACCCAGCTTGAGGGTCGAGGTCGCCCGATGGGGTTGAGTCGACTGATCTGTCTGGGTAGATCATGGATCGTGCCGGATTATAGTATTGGATCCTTCGGAAGTCGGATCGAAGCTAAGGTCTGGGACCTTGGAGGCTCGGACAGATGAAGCTTAAGATCGGCCCGATACTGTTATTGGGCCTTGGGCCTTATGGTGAATGGGCTAGCCTCATTAAGAATGTGAATGCCAAGGTTGTTTGTGTTTGGGCTTTACTTGCTTGGTCCAGCTCGACACTTTTGATATGTTCAAGTAATATTATTTCTAAAATTACCCGTACAATTATTTAAAATAACTACACATACAATTATAAAAAAAAAAATATGAATTTTGATATACTCCCTCCGTCCCGTTTATAGGTTCACCATTTTAAGCAAGGCACGCAAATTAAGAAAAAATATAAGTGGAGAAAGTGTTGCGAGTATAAAAAAATTAAAATATGAGAGAGAATGAGTGGGTGGAATAGTAAATTTGAAAAGTGTTGTGAGTATAAAAGTGAAATAGGAGAGAGAATAAGTGACTGAAATAGTAAAGATTACTAGTCATTTTAGAAAATGTGAAACTTTTAACGAGACACCCATTTTGACAAAATGTGAAGCTATCAATGGGACGAAGGGAGTATTTTTTATTTTATTATTTTATATAAAATACTCCCTCCGTCCATTTCTTTATCGTACACTTATTTTCCTTTTTTCCGTCTCTAGTGTGAACTATCATAAATGGCAAATGTTTAATATTTTATATTCTTCCTACCCCACCCACTCATTCTCTCTCTTCATTTTTTACCATACAATTTATTCAATCAACCTACTATTAACTCCACTCATTCTCTCTCTTCATTTCCTACCACACATTTTCATTATCTTAATAGTATTTCTTAGTTATTGTCTTACCAAAAGTCTTATGCACATTTGGGTGGGACGGAGGGAGTATACTAATTTTAAAAATATATTTATATAAACACATGTCACCCAATGAAATGAAATGAAAGGGTGACATGTATATAAAATATGAGAACAATTTGGTGACCCAACCTAACCTAAGGATTTGGGAGTTGGCTGCCCGCCCTAGGCTGCCCATTTTCATGATTTTTTTTTTTTTTTTTTTTTTTTTTTTTTATCCTAGTGGGCTAGTGGTGACCCAACAATGGGAGTGACCGGTGAGTGGGAGTAGTCTGTCGGTGAGTGGGAGTAGTCTGTAAGGCCGATTTCTTCCGTAGTGGCTTGGCTTGTGTGGAGTTGGGAGAGTTGGTACCGTGGAAAATTGGACCACATGTCTGCCGGAAACCTGATACTCAACAACACAATTATTTTTATTAAATGAAGTTGAACCACATATGATATCTTCTTCCCACCCACCCACCCTCCCTCAAACAGATCATTTCTTCCATTTTCACCGGCAACCACTAGTTATTTCGGGGTTTCCGGCCGCTTTTTCCATCGGTGCGTTTTCTTTCCCTTATATCAATCATTTCTTTCAAATGTTTTGGGGTTTTAGTATTTGAGATTTCAGTAAGTAACAACATTTTTATTCAAAACATGGTCGCAGTCTTTAATTCTTCAGCTTCAAAAATATGTTTACTCCTACTTAAAATAGTGTATGTAAAACTGTTCATTGTTGCACATCATCAAGATCAAGCTAACAGTTCTAGCATCATGAGAACTAGATTTTGTTAATGGCAATGGTCCTTTTATGGATTTTATCATTATGTTTTATAATTATTCATCAACATTAATGTGCCTACGTGATTCAGATAAAGTTAGGCTTGTTTATTTAACTACTCCCTCCTTCCCACTCCTACTTTCCCTTTTGGTCCGTCACAATTCCACTTCAAGAAATTCTAGCTTTCATAAATTCAAGTTTGAATATATTTATACCCTTATAATTTAAATATATTTACAAAAAAATCATTCATTATACCCTTATAAAAAAAGAGTTACATATTTACAAAAAAAATCAATCATTAACTACTATTCCATATTCCACATTTAACTTTTGCATTCTCTCACCTCTAATCTTCTACCCGCTTTCAAAAAAAACAATCATTAACTACTATTCCCTACCCCACATTTATCTTTTACATTCTCTCTCCTCTAATCTTCTACCACTTACAATTTTTTATTCATTTTTTAAAATTTTTCTTAAGAAGCGTGAAATCCAACCCGAGGACCCTTGGTCTGGGACGGAGGGAGTAGAAATTTTTTGTTCTCTTTTTCCTTTTTGAGTTATGAACTTGAGATTTGCTTTTTTTATTGGTCTTCCTTCTCTTTGATGGCTCTAATGGTCAAGGTTCTAAAAATCGCTAGGCGGATGCTAGGCGGCGGAGCCGGGCCTAGCGCCTAGGCGGAGACTGAGTCGGTATTAGTCGGGACCTAGGCGGGGTTTAGAACTAGGCGTTGGAGAGGGGCCTAGCGCCTAGGCGGGGCCTAGGCGCCCTTAGGCGGGGTCTTTTAGAACACTGCTAATGGTAATGCTCTAGTGTGAAGGAATTATTCTGTGCAAATTCATCATCATTTCAGCTTTAAAGTAAATTGAGCTTTTCTATCCGTCATTCTTTAGTATCTAACTTTGTTTCTTTTCTTGTTTTGTGTTTTTAAGCGTTTAAGCGAAAATGGCAGAACTGTGGAACGTGTTTTGTGGAGAACCTAGTTGTTCAGACAGTAGAGGAAAGCCTTGTGGTGCCGAGTTAGTATTAATTGCTGATCCTTCATCATGTACCAATCATGCCTTTCTATTTTGTTTTGATATATTGCTCTTAGCAATGTTCGTACTGAACTTATTATACAAAACACAATCAAAATCCACAGTCTTGCCTTCTCGGGCTCGGGCTCGTGTCGTTTCCACGTTACAGTCGATATCTGCCATTATTAATGGTGTAGTGGGGTTAGCATATGCATCTTTGGGGATATTGGCATTAACAGAAAAGCTGAGAAAGGATTATTCTTTTTTTCCTCTGCATTGGTGGTTGTTACTTTTATTTCATGGATTAACATGGCTATTAGTCAGTTTAACTGTAAGCCTTTGGGGAAAACATTTGTCAAAGGTCCCTTTACGTCTTTTGTCCATTCTTGCATTTTTATCTGCTGGGGTTTCTTGTATTTTTATCTCTTCTAGCCGCCATTGTTAACAAAGAGGTGTCACTTAAGATAGCATTAGATGTGTTGTACTTTGTGGGCACGAGTGTGTTGTTGGTATGTACTTGCAAGACCTATAAGTATGAGGAGATGGATGTTAGGAATGATAGGAATGAATACAGTTCCCTAAATGGCAATTTGGATGGCTATGCTACTCCGCTTGCCAAAGCGGGATTTTTCAGTACAATGTCGTTTTGGTGGTTGAATTCATTGATGAAAATGGGTAGGGAGAAAACCCTCCAGGGTGAAGACATTCCCATGTTACCTGTTGAAGAGCGAGCACATTCATGTTACATGGAATTTGTTGATCAGATTGATAAGCAGAAACAAATGAATCCGTTATCCCAACCATCAATTTTGTGGACAATAATGTTATGCAATCGGAGAGAGATTTTTGTATCTGGATTTTTCGCTTTGCTTAAGGTAATCACGATATCTGCGGGTCCGCTTCTTCTTAACGCGTTCATTAAGGTTGCTGAAGGCAAGGAAAGTTTTAAGTATGAGGGTTATGTATTAGCTGCTCTACTTTTCCTTTCGAAGAGCTTAGAATCGTTATCACAAAGGCAGTGGTACTTTCGTAGCAGGCTTGTCGGGGTCAAAGTCAGGTCTTTGCTGACTGCAGCGATTTATAAGAAGCAATTGAGACTCTCGAATGCTGCCAGGATTACACATTCTGGAGGAGAGATAATGAATTATGTAGCTGTGGATGCATATAGGATTGGAGAGTTTCCATATTGGTTTCATCAAACATGGACTACAAGTCTTCAGCTTTGCTTGGCTTTAATAATTCTTTTTCGGGCCGTAGGGCTAGCTACAATTGCTTCTTTGGTGGTGATTCTTTTGACTGTTCTTTTCAATACTCCACTTGCTAAGTCACAGCATAAATTCCAGTCTAAGCTTATGGTGGCTCAAGATGCGAGACTTAAAGCGAGCTCAGAGGCTCTTGTGAACATGAAGGTGCTGAAACTTTACGCCTGGGAAACTCATTTCAAGAATGTGATAGAGAAGTTGAGGGGGAAGAATTTAAGTGGTTATCAGCAGTTCAGTTGCGTAAAGCTTATAACAGCTTTCTTTTCTATTCGGCCCCTGTTTTGGTGTCTGCTGCTACATTTGGTGCTTGCTATTTACTTGGGGTTCCATTATATGCAAGCAATGTTTTTACATTTGTGGCAACTTTACGGCTTGTTCAGGACCCGGTTAGGACAATCCCTGATGTTATTGGGGTGGTGATTCAAGCCAAAGTGTCATTTGTGAGGGTTTTGAAGTTTCTTGAGGCACCTGAACTGGAGAGTACCAGTGTAAGACAGAAGAATAATGTGGACAATTTGAATCATAACATTCGCATCAATTCTGCCACTCTCTCATGGGAAGGAAATCTAGCCAAGCCCACTCTTCGGAACATTAATTTGGAAGTCAAATTGGGTGACAAAATAGCTATTTGTGGAGAAGTGGGCTCCGGCAAGTCTACCCTGCTAGCTTCAATTCTTGGCGAGGTTCAAGTTCTTCTGGGAACTGTAAGTTTTTAAGCATTTTTTAGTTTTTGTCTCTTGTTGGAAAATATTGATTTATTGACCTTGTTTTATCAATTTGGCTTTGTTGACAGTTTCAAGTGCATGGGAGTATCGCATATGTTTCTCAGTCAGCGTGGATTCAGACAGGTAGTATAAGAGATAATATTTTGTTTGGGGCTGACATGGATAATTCGAGATACCTGGAAACCTTAGAAAAGTGTTCGTTGGTGAAGGACCTAGAGCTTCTACCACATGGCGATCTTACTGAAATTGGAGAGAGAGGAGTTAATCTCAGTGGTGGCCAGAAACAGAGGATTCAGCTTGCCCGTGCTCTTTATCAGGATGCTGATATTTATCTCTTGGATGATCCATTTAGTGCTGTTGATGCGCACACTGCTACTAGCCTTTTTGATGTAAGATTTAATTTACTCCGTAGTATTTCTGTGTTTCCCCTTATGCAGCTTACTCAAATAGTTTGTGACTTTGTTATGATAAAGGTTTGAGGGCCTTCAGAAATCGCTTCCTGCTTTATTATAGTAGTGATCTAAGTAGCTCATATGAAACGTGCAGGAATATGTTATGGGGGCTCTTTTTAAGAAGACAGTCTTACTAGTGACACACCAAGTTGACTTCCTACCTGCTTTTGATTCTGTTCTCGTGAGAATATTTTCACCTAACTAAGTTCCTCGTTCTCTTCCCCCAAATCAACTACTCACTCACATAATATGTTATTGGCTATCAGCTGATGTCTGATGGGAAAATCCTTCATGCTGCTCCTTATCATCAATTGCTGGCCTCAAGCAAAGAATTTCAGGACTTGGTCAACGCACACAAAAGAAACTGCAGGCTCGGAAAGGCCTGCTGAGGTTATTTCATCCAAGAGTCGTCAAAATTCCTTTAAAAATGCTAAGAAGATCCACAGCGAGGAAAAACGGAATCTTTAGTAGGTGATCAATTAATTAAGCAAGAAGAAAAGGAAGTAGGAGACACAGGTCTTCGACCTTACATACAGTATCTAAATCAAAGCAAAGGGTTCTTCTACTTTGGTGTGGCCACACTCTTACACGTAACATTTGTGGCTGGTCAGATAGTGCAAAACTCGTGGATGGCTGGAAATGTCAATAACCCGAATGTCAGCACATTGCGGTTGATTGTTGTTTATGTGGTGATAGGATTTACATCAACAATATTTTTGCTTACTTCGATCTCTGTTAACAGTTTCAATAGGTCTACAATCATCCAAATCTATTTTTTCCCAGCTACTAACCTCTCTCTTTTCCGTGCGCCAATGTCATTTATGACTCTGCCCCTCCTGGGAAGGATACTAAGTCGTGTAAGTATCTTAAATTATATATGAGCTTCTGATTCGGTCTACACTTAATGAAAATAACCTTGTGGGATATATTTATCTAGGTGTCAGCTGACTTGACCATTGTTGATCTTGGATCTCCCGTATAATTTGATCTTTGTTGTGGCGGCTACCACAAATACTTACTCAAATCTCGGAGTGCTAGCTGTTGTTACCTGGCCGGTCTTGTTTGTATCAATACCAATGGTGTATCTAGCAATTCGCTTACAGGTAATACTACCAAATATTAGTAATTACTCCAAGATAACTGCTCACATTCTTTCTTTAACCCATAATTACAACACAAAGCCACTAATTTCGTGCATATAATTCACCTTAAACAGAGATACTACTTTTCCTCTGCAAAAGAGTTGATGCGGATTAATGGCACAACCAAGTCATTGGTGGCAAACCATCTTGCTGAATCATTAGCTGGGGCCATGACCATAAGAGCTTTTGAGGAGGAGGATCGATTCTTCACAAAGAATCTTGACCTTATTGACACAAATGCCACTCCTTTCTTCCATAGCTTTGCAGCAAATGAGTGGTTGATCCAACGACTCGAAATACTTAGTGCAACCGTACTCTCCGCATCAGCCCTTTGTATGGTGTTGCTACCGCCGGGAACCTTTTAGCTCTGGTTGGTCTTTTAGATGTTATTTCGTTTATTTATTTATTTAACGTCAAAGCTTTAAATTTGTACAACATAATATGCTACATTTTACATGGCCAAGTGTTTGACTCTCTTTCAGGATTTATTGGAATGGCCTTGTCCTATGGCCTCTCGCTAAATACATCGCTTGTTATCTCCATTCAAAGCCAGTGCATGTTGGCCAATTACATTATTTCTGTTGAAAGGCTTAACCAGTACATGCATATAAAAAGTGAAGCTCCAGAAGTAGTTGCAGAAAATCGTCCCCCAGCGGATTGGCCAAGTGTTGGTAAAGTAGACATTCAAGATTTGCAGGTTAGACTTTTGTGTAAAATAGCATTAGTGGTTATTGATTAAGGTTGTCAACATACTAAAATTGGTTTTCAAACAGATTAAATATCGACCCTGATTCACCACTTGTTCTCCGTGGGGTCAGCTGCACATTTGAAGGAGGGGACAAAATTGGTATTGTTGGAAGGACTGGCAGTGGGAAGACTACTCTCATTGGGGCACTATTTCGTCTCGTGGAGCCTGCAGGAGGGCGGATAGTAGTAGATGGGATCAACATCTCAGGAATCGGCCTTCATGATCTAAGGTCACGTCTTGGGATTATACCCCAAGATCCTACGCTTTTCAATGGAACCGTGAGATACAATTTGGACCCTTTGGGTCAACATGCTGATCATGAAATATGGGAGGTAGGTAACATTTTGGTTCTTGTAATTTTATCTTTTTGTATATAATCTTATCCGTCTCATTTGAATGTTCAGTATGTTTCTTGGGCACGAGAATTAGGGGAAGAGTATATTCAAAAGTATGGTGAGTTGGAAAGGGGTTGTGAATATAGTAAGTGGGGTAGTATTTACAAGCAGCCCACAATTTAAACTGTGAGTATGACAAGTGTGTTAAGAGTAAATAAAATGAGAAATAAGTTGTGACATTTTAGGAAAGAGGACTTTCCAATGCGACACCCAATAAGGAAATAAGTGAAGTTGTTATGGGGACGGAGGGATTATGCTTTAATTACAGCATGCTAACTAATAATTGAGTTATTTTCCTATTTGAAAGGTTCTCGGAAAATGCCAGCTCAGAGAAGTTGTTCAAGATAAAGAAGAGGGATTGAAGTCTTTAGGTAAAGTTTTATTCAGGCTTTTATGCACAATATGATTTTCTTTTTCCGATTTTTTGTGATGAGTGAAACTAAGAATTTGCTATTTCAGTGATTGAAGATGGAGCTAATTGGAGCATGGGGCAGCGACAATTGTTTTGTTTGGGGCGTGCTTTGTTGAGGAGAAGTAAAATCCTAGTGCTGGATGAGGCCACAGCTTCAATAGACAATGCTACGGACACTATTTTGCAGAAAACAATTAGAACGGAATTTGCTGATTGCACTGTGATAACAGTGGCTCATAGAATACCCACAGTAATGGATTGCACCATGGTTTTGGCCATAAGCGATGGTAAGTTTTTTTTTTCATTTTCCTTTTATCAAAACTTCTGAACCAAACATAGCATTTTGACCTGACGGTTGTTATACACACCCCTAACTTTTAAGGACAAACCCAAAAAAAGTTGTTTACAAAAATACCCCATTCTCTCTTCCTCTTCCATGGTAGCCCCTCATTCTTCTTCTTCCCTCTGCAACTACCGAAGAAAACCCCCACCCCGTTGACATTTTTTCCTAGACCCCCCCTACCCTCCACCGTCCCCCACCCCATCACCTTTACTTTTCCCCCACCTTCTTCTTCAACTGTCTCCCACCTCCGCCCCAATACCGCCCACTCCAGTCCACCACAGTCAGTTACCCCACCTTTCTTCCCAAGCCAATGTTCGGCCACCAATGAAAGTAACACCCCTCATGGTTCTTTTATTGGTGTCCAAACACCTTGAAAGGTGTTCTTTCATTGGTAACCTAACATTGGCTTGAGAGGCTGAGTGGGTGGACTGACTGTGGTGGGGACCGGAGTGGGTGGGATTGGAGTGGGGGAGGGAGATCTTGGGAAAAAATGTTAATGGGGTGGGTTTTTTTTGTTTTTTTTGGATAGTTGCAGAGGAGAGCTGGGAAGAAGAATGAGGGGCTTCCATGGGAGAAGGATGTGGAAGATGGACTGATGGAGGGGTGTTTGCAGTAGGGGGAAAGGTTGGGAAGAAGGGATGGGGTAGTTTTGTAAACAACTGGAGTAATTTTAGTTTTTCGTGTGTGTGTGTGTTGGGGGGTGCTTAGAAGTTTGGGGTTTGTATATAATAACCGTCTTTTGACCTTATGTCCAAATACCATTATCCTCACCCTTTTCTTTACCGTCTCTAACAGGGAAAATAGTGGAGTACGACAAACCAATGACGTTAATGAAGAGAGAAGGTTCAATGTTTGGGGAGCTTGTTAAAGAATACTGGTCTCAGTATCACTCTGCTCAACTACATTGAAGACAGAAATTTGACTCAATATTGAGCTTATGTTGGTTTGTATCACCATTTTGTATAATGTAGGCCCTCTAAGAGAAGTGATGTGCCCTGTATATGTTGCTTACTGCAGGTTAATGACAATTCTTGCCCCTCGTGACACCGTGTATCTTAGATAGGAAGACGAAAGGGATGAAGGTAAATGTATGTGATGTGGAACATCTGAACATAATCAAGAAGTCCAAGGGATAATGAATTTGCAACTGCACGGAGACATCAGGAATATTCCACCAGCAACTTTTGTTTTATTTTCTTTTCTCATTTTGATTCGTAGTATTCATATGTCGTAAATGCCTATATAAATAAAGGGGTTCAAGGTTGTAGAGTGAGGGATCTATTATCAGATTTATTAATAAACTTAGTATTATCCGATTCTCTTTCAAAGTCTCTAATTTACAGATTCTTTGATTATATTTATCGGGATTTGTTCGTGTAAAAATCCTTTGTTCTTCGAGTCTCGCTCGTGCAGCGATTCTTAGTACGCTTCCGCATCAGTATGCATATAATAATTTGTACTCCATCCGTACCAATCAAGAGCAAATTTAATACGTATTTTTTTTGTTCATTCATTTTAGACCCCAAAGTTTTGCATTGTAATGCTAAATGCAACAGTTTTTTGTTTCATTGGCAAACATATGGATCTGCAAGCTTGTAGTTTTTATATTATTGAGGCCAAATAGCATTTACCCCATAAAGTATACACCCAATTCCACTATGCACCTAAGTTTAGTCTATTTGGTATTTTGATTTCCAAATCATCTCACTTTACCCCTGACACTTTCCAAGTCGTCCCACTTTACCTATGTCCAAGTGCATGTTAAGAGGTAAATGGTGCGATTTAAAAATTAAAGAACCAAACATAAACCGACTTTTCAAGCTGGGGTGAAAAGTGAGATTGGATGAATACTTTGGGGGTTGGGGGCAATGCTATTTGGCCTATTATTGCTGACATCAAGATTGTAACTTTGGAACAGGAAAGTATACCAGAATAAGGAAAAAATATGATTTTTTACATTATTAAAGTTAACAACATAAATGAAGAAAAAAAAAAAAAAAAAAAAGCTATCTACTCAATTCCTAGATGCTATATATGAGTAGGAGAAAAATTCGGAGGAAACTCTTCACTGATTCGATGTTTATGGTCCTCCAAGTATGGCATTCTCGATGTCCTCTCTACTAAGTGCATAACTGAATTTCCTCTCCACATCCTTATCCAGATTTCCAGGTCCACTCTTTAGGTACCTGCATTGGCAACATATTATTCAGCGCGTTGGCAATGGCAAGGGGAATTTTGAGAATTCAAATCGAGGAAAAGGAGACATCAAGTTTTCGTAAACAGGAATTCCAGTTTCTTATTCACCACAAACTCTGTGTACTGCATAAAACACTAGGGATAATAAGTGGGGAATAGGATAGTTTCTTATTCACTACAAACTCTGACAAGAGCTGATACTTCATTTTGAAACTGAAAGACACCAAGTTTAGTTCTTGATCATGAACAAGGATCCCCTTAAGTTTATCTCTTGTCCTCCTTTCTGTTTACTCCTAAAACTACGTATGAGGAGGAGGATTGCTAGATACTCGTACTACCTTTTCCATTCCGTCCTTAACTCACTCATATTTTCTATTTCGAAAAAAGAATGCCTCTTTATAGCTAGTAAGCATGTAGAACTTATGTGCAGAAATAAAGTTCGAAGCCTATTTAATAAAACTTGCTTCAAAAAGAAGCAAACAAAACCCCTTGCTATGTTATACTCCCTCCGTCCCACTTCAATTGATACCAAAACTTTTGGCACAACATTTGAGGAAAAGTAGGAGAGAGAATTTACTGTGAGTAGGAAAGGTAAAGTAAGAGTAGGAAAGGTAAAGTAAGAGAGAGAATGAGTGGTAGAAATAGTAATTTGATTGGTGTTGTGAGTATAAAAAACTTGTCATTTTGGGTAGTATAAAAAACTTGCCATTGGGTAGGGGAAATATGATATATTTGCCCCCGTACTTAGCTATTAGACGCATATATACTCCTCATCTTATTTTTCTGCACATATGCCCTCGTATGAACATTTAATTATGGTAAATTTGACCAAAACTAACTTTCCGTCAAATTTTTAACGAAATTGCTGACTAGGATGGCTTTATGGTAATTTTGCACGTCCACGTCATTTAAATTGGCCAGATAAGCTTGCTGACTATACATAACTAAACTACGTCATTTTACCCCTTGAAAGAAAATTCCTCGGAATGACGTCGTTTCATAAAATCCTTTCACTCTTTTCCTTCCCTCCATTCCTCTCTCTCTCTCTCTCTTCAAACTTTCCCACCATCACTGTAAGAGAGAGAGAGACAAGCTTTCCATCATCATCCATGGCGGCCGATCCAACTGAACTCCAACTCGCTCAAATCGCCGCCATCCTTGGCTCTGAGAAAGCCCCGTTCGAAATCCTAATCTCCCACCTCATGTCCGCCGCAAACGACTAGCGTTCCCGAGCCGAATCTCTCTTCAATCTCTGCAAGCAAACCCGACATGATACCCTTTCTCTCAAGCTTGCTCACCTCCTCCACTTTTCCCCTCATCCTGAAGCCCGCGCCATGTCCGCAATCCTTTTCCGCGAGCTCCTCACTCGTGACGATTCCTATCTCTACCCTTCTCTCTCTCCTTCCACGCAGTCAACCATCAAGTCAACGCTCCTCAATTCCGTCATCAACGAATCCAACAAAAACATCACCAAGAAGCTTTGCGACACCGTCTATGAGCTGGACGCTTCCGTTGTCCCCAAAAATGGGCCGGAGCTCTTGCCGTTTATGTTCAATTGTGTAAGTTCGGAAAATTCAAAACGACGTAGTTTAGTTATGTATAGCCAGCAAGATTATCTGGCCAATTTAAATGACGTGTACGTGCAAAATTACCATAAAGCCATCCTAGTTATCAATTTTGTTAAAATTTTGACGGAAAGTTAGTTTTGATCAAATTTACCCTAATTATATGTTCATATGAGGGCATATGTGCAGAAAATAAAGATGAGGGGTATATCTGCGTCTAATAGCTAAGTACGGGGGCAAGTATATCATATTTCCCTTTTGGATAGTATCAAGTGAAGTGAGACGGACCAAAATGGAAATTAGATTCAAGTGAAATGGATGGAGGGAGTATTTACTACCTTTTCCCAAAATGAATGACCACTTTTAGGAAAGTTTTGTCCCAAAATAAATGACCTTTTGCAAAAATTGTCCCTATATTTTTTATTCACCAAAATTATTTCACCATTTACTTGAAAAACTAAAAGTTTAACAGAGATTTTCATACACCTTAGTTATCAAAATTAACATAAAGTAGAATTTCTTAAATTTGTCCAAAATGGAAAGTGGTCATTCATTTTGTGACCGAGGAAGTACCATTTTTCCTCAACTACAAGGGCTTTGGATCACTTTTAAAACTACATATGCTAGTAAAAAATTATTCACAATTTGGCTTACCACAAACCAACTATCTAAAGATATAACAATTTTTTTTAATAGAATCTAAAGATACAACAGAACATGCCTAATACCAACTACAAAATCAAAACCAGGCTGTATACAATCTTTGTGAAAGCACATTGTTTATGAAAACACCTCAAAACACATAATAATCAGAAACCCCAACTTAAAAAATCAATTGATCTCCTTCACACCCAAAATCCACCCAAACAAATGAAGGAATCCCAAAATTAAGCATACACATTATTGTTATCTTCAAACCAAAAAAGACCCATTATAAATACTCCTTCCGTCCCGAAATAATCTTCCCACGTCTTTTTGTGTTAAGACGACATTACTTTAAGTAATAAATTTAGATTGATTTAGTTATCCTAATGAAAATTTAAAACTTGTTATTGATATACCGTTATAAATACTGTCAATAACAATTTTTTGATGTTCGATAGAATAATCAAAATAACCTAAAATTATTGCTCAAATTACCTTCGACAACAAAATAAAATTAGGAAGATCATTTCGGGACAGAGTATTATCCTTTCAAAAAAAACAAATCTTGGAAGAAACACACACCCACAATTGTAACAGCAACAAAAAGCCAATCAAATTTAAACAAACCTTATATATAGGTCAGTAACATCAAGATTGAGCCGAGCATGCCAATCAGGCTTTTCAATAAACCAAACAGCTCTATCATCTTTGCTTTGATAAAACCCTAATTTCTTCAACCACCCTTCAACGCAAGGTAAGCTGTGAGAATACAAGGGTTTAGTTTTATCAGGCAAATGTTGTACCCAATCTTCTCCCGCCACGGAGTTCTCAGTTGTTTCCTCGGCTGCCCTTGACAATACCAGCATTCTTCTTGCTCTGGAGGAAGAAATCGGACGGGGGTATGTATGGAATTTGTTGGAAAGTGAAGGGCAGGAAGTGGAAAAAGGTAATCTTGATAGAGAGGGAGGAAGAATGGAGGAAAGATAGACTGTGCTTGCGAGGAACCTTGGGTTATTAATGGTGGAAATCTTCATAATTTCCATTTTTTTAAAAAAAATCGATTTTTTTTCGAAATTACAGAGATTTTGTGAAAAATCGCAGAATTCAGTTTGAAGTGAGGTTGGAAGATAGGGTGGGGATTTGAGGAGGGAGAAGCAGTAAACGACGTCGTCGAATAATCATCTTCTCACGTGGTCATCTTCGAAGTCACGTGGAAAAGTTGACTGTTGACCAGGCGCATGTTAGTTAGAGCTGTCAATTCGGAAATACGGGACGGGATGGGACGAAATTATGTTGTTCCACGGCGAGAACGGGACGAGACGGGATGGGACTAAAATACTCCGTCCCATCCCGTCCCATTTGCGGGACGCGGGATCCCGCGAGACCCATGCAAGACCCGTTGACTAGGAGGGATAAGCGTTAACTAGGCGCCAATTATGTTGGCACAAACGCTTTACGTTTTACGCTTGCTTTAGGAACTGCTGGTCAGGTTTGTCATTGAAGTTGTAGAGCTTCAGCCAGCCAATACTTGTATTGCACATGGTCATGTTATATGCTCATTGGTATAATATATCGATTTCTCTCAATTGCTTTGTTGTAGCATTTAAATCTTTCAACTAGGTTGATATCTAACAAGGCCTTCACTAACAAATTGTGGAATGCTGGCAAGTTTGTGTTGCAAAATTTGCCTAATCAAAGTGACGTATCTACTTGGGAAATTTTATCTGCCTATAAGGTTTGTTCTTCTTCTTTTAGTGCCTTCACTGAGATGTTATTGAAGACCTTGTATTATGGTTAATCTCTATAATGAGTAAAGTCCTCAAGTCTCAATATTTCATACTCCCTCCGTCCCGCTTATTACTTCACCATTTTGGCTTCGGCGCGCAAATTAAGGTGGAGAAAATGTTGTGAGTGTAATTTGAAAATAGGAGAGAGAATGAGTGGAGGGAATAGTAAAGATTCCTTTGCCAAAAAGGAAAGGTGAAGGCTTTCAACTGACACCCAAAATGACAAAAAGTGAAGTTATCAGCGGGTCGGAGGGAGTATTTCGTTTGTAAGCCCAAGTCAAAATTATATGGAGATTTAATGCTATCTTCTTCTCTTCTAGAGGATCTGAGAACATTAATCTCAGAGGCTGTAGTTGTATTGTTAGTAAAACAATACAACTTGATATTCAAGGTAAAGAAGACCGTGTTTGTTTGTTGAAAAATCATCATATGGCTTGAGATATGCGGGACGGGCGGGACCGCACCATGTTGTCCCGCGACGGGAACGGGATGAGACGGGACGGGACGGGACTAAAATACTCCATCTCATCCCGTTCCAAATCTATTGCGGGACGGGACATCCCGACGGGACCGTCCCAACTTGACGGCTCTAATGTTAGTACTTTGAAATTCTGTGAGCAGGGGATGAAAATGCAGGGGGTCATTAGCAACTTTGTTTAAAACCAGGTGGTCAATTGTACTTTTCTTTTTCAAGCTCAAACAATTTTGCCGTTAGTTGCAATGCTTTACGGCTTCCTGTCCAAACAATTCATGAGAGCTGTTACGTACCCAATTCGCGTTTCCCGCCCCTTTTCAACTGCCATCCATTTACAAACCCTAACGAATACATTCAGCAAGGAATTTTTATGCGACCAAATATTGGACCGATCCCCAGATCTCAAAACATTGAAAAAAGTACATTCAAAGATTATTACTGATCAAAATCTCAGCTTTAATTCATCCCTTGCTATCAAGATTATGAGGGCTTATTCTTCCTGTGGCCAACCAAATGTTACCCGCCAGGTGTTTGATAAAATTCCTCATAGAAATGTAGTCTTCTTCAATGTCATGATCCGGGGGTATGTAAACAACCATTTCTATCAAGAAGCTCTTCTTGTGTATAAATATATGTCTGCCCATAACATAATCCCTGATCATTATACCTTTTCTTCTGTTTTTAAAGCCTGTTCCGGTGCAAACAACTTGTGGGTTGGCTTGCAAATCCATTCTCTTGTTGTGAAAGAGTGTAGGGATGTTAATCTTTTCACAGGGAATGGTTTAGTTGCCATGTATGGGAAATTTAATTGTTTAGTGGAAGCTCGTAGGGTGCTCGATGAAATGCCTTACAGGGATGTTATTTCTTGGAATTCATTGGTTGCTGCGTTCGCTCAAAATGGATGGTTCGATGATGCATTAGAAGTTTGTAGGAATATGCAATCGTGTGGTGTTAAGCCTAATGCTGCCACAATGGCTAGTCTGTTACCTGCTGTTACTAATACTTCAGCTGACAATGTTATGTTTGTTAAGGACATGTTTGTGAATTTAACTACAGAGAGTTTAGTATCGTGGAATGTGATGATTGCTGTGTATGTGAATAACTCCATGCCAACCAAAGCAGTTGAGCTTTATTTGCAAATGGAAGGTTGTGGTAAGGACCCAGATGCCATTACTATTTCGAGTGTTCTTCCTGCCTGTGGGGATCTTTCTGCACTAATACTAGGAAGAAAGATTCATCGGTACATTGACAAGAAGAGGCTTCGGCCCAACTTGTTGTTGGAGAATGCCCTGGTTGATATGTATGCCAAGTGTGGATCTTTAGGGGAGGCAAGGAAAGTGTTTGATGAAATGCTACACCGGGATGTTGTGTCATGGACTTCAATGATCTCTGCTTACGGTATGACTGGAGATGGTAGTAATGCTATAGCATTCTTTTCGGAAATGCAAAACTCAGGTCTCACCCCTGATTCAATTGCCTTTGTTACGGTTCTCTCAGCCTGCAGCCATGCAGGGTTGTTAAATGAAGGGCAACATTTTTTCAAATTAATGACAAACAATTATAAAATCACCCCAAGGCTAGAACACAGTGCTTGTATGGTTGATCTTCTTGGACGAGCTGGACAAGTCAACGAGGCCTATAATTTCATCAAGCAGATGACAATGGAGCCGAACGAAAGAATTTGGGGGGCTTTATTGGGTGCTTGCCGAGTTTACTCAAACATGGATATAGGACTTATAGCTGCAGACCATCTTTTCGAATTGGCACCCGTGGAGGCTGGGTATTATGTCTTGCTTTCAAATATATACGCGAAAGCTGGTCGATGGAAAGATGTTACCTCAATTCGGTCAGCAATGAAGGGGAGAGGAATCAAGAAAATGCCCGGTGTTAGCAACGTTGAGCTTAATAATCAAGTCTATACTTTTCTTGCTGGTGATCAATCTCATTCGCAAACAAAAGAGATATATAAAGAGTTAGATGTATTAGTTGGAAAGATGAGAGACGCAGGTTATGTTCCTGAGACAGACTCTGCTCTTCATGATGTAGAGGAAGAAGATAAGGAAAATCATCTAGCAGTTCATAGTGAGAAGTTGGCAATTGCATTTGCGATTATAAGTACGGAACCTGGGACAATGATCAGGATTACCAAGAATTTACGTGTTTGTGGGGATTGTCATATTGCAGCTAAACTTATTTCCAAGATTGCTGAACGGGAAATTATAGTTAGGGATACTAATCGGTTTCATCATTTCTCTAATGGGATTTGCTCTTGTGGTGATTATTGGTGAGCCAAAAGTGACATTTGGCTTAGTGAAGGGCCTGGAGGCTTTCATCTGGAGTTAGAAGAGTATGAAACCAGTGGCATTTCAGCCTTTATACCTATATTTTTGTTTTGCTATTGAGGCTTCATTTTGAGCTCGTTTGGCAGGAATCTGTTATAACATCCTACTCCCTCCGTCCCAAAATGAATGTCCAAAAATGTTCAAATTTACTCTTGAACAAGAGCAGATTTGAATTTTTTTTGGACATTCATTTTGAGACTGAGATAGTATAACATTTGAAGCCTGGCCATCTGGTTGGATTCCTCAAAGGTATGAACCGCAGTTATGTGTCAGACATCTGGTTGGAATCCCTTAGGGTATGAGCCGTAATTATGCACAGAATCGCACTGTTTTACGAGGCCGCAAGCGAGCTTAGTCTGAACTGGTCTTTGTTTGTGTTGGAACCTCTAGATTCAGAACTTGCTTGGTATTTCAATCTTAGCCTCCTAGTGACAAGTTTGCAGGGGGAATCTCTGGGCTTTGATGTATAATTTGCTGTTCCTGTAATGAACACAACTCCTCAATAGGGCAGAAGTCAGAAATTCATGTAATGAACACACTTGGTAAACAATCAAAATTTCCCATTCCTCAAAGCAAAATGCCCTTAAACTTTGGTCAAAATCAATCAAAATTTCATATTCCACAATACACTCAGATATTATTCAAATTCACAACATTTTTTTAATGAACAAAAGTTTATCTCACCAAAAAGAGAATTGGGTGAAATACAGGGCGGGTGGAGGCAAAAGACACTAATGGGCTCAAAGGTGAAAAGTACAAAAGAGGACACGACTTCCGAGGTTCGACGTTAACAAGGTAGAGCCATGCTAATCCAGAAGTCGAATAATCATCCAACGGTCAATAATTTAACCTACACTGTAGTTGCAAATCTTCTCTTCTTCCCCATCTAAACCTTCCTGACCTGGATATTATGAGTTGATTGAAACCGCCAGATTGGCTGTCTCCCACTCTGAACAAGTGCTACTTGTTCTCCTTCCTTCACCATTCCTTGTTCCTGTAAATCACAAAAATAAATATCAAAATGTGGAAGAGTAGTCATATCTATATTATCCTTCACAACAGTCTAGGTGCAAGTTGCAACGTAAACAGCGCCAACAAATTCTATATGTTTCAGTGGCGGAGCCCCAGTCATGGTTAGAACCTTTTCCCAAAATGACACTGTTTCAAAAAGTATTTCCCAAAATGTCACACTTTCAAAAGTATTGACCAGAATAGCCTAGTTTTTAGAATTCGCGGTTGGCAACTGCGTTTTCAAAGTTGAATTCGCAGTTGCCAACCCCGTTTTAAAAAAAAAAAATAGAAAAATTATAAACCCGCGGTTGCCAACTGCGAATTCATTAATGAAAACGCAGTTGCCAACCGCGAATTCTAAAAACTAGGCTATTTTGGTCAATACTTTTAAAAGTGTGACATTTTGGGAAATACTTTTTGAAACAGTGTCATTTTGGGAAAAAATTCGTCATGGTTATGGGGGGCAAATCCCCCATTTAATTAATAAAAAGTAATATTGGCAAACTATCAATAAATTTAGTGGTTTTAGTACAAAATACCCCCATATCCGTCAAGAAAAAAATTTACTCCCTTCGTCCCAAAATGAATGACAAAGTTTTTAAAAAAATTGCTCTTGATCAAGACAAATTTGAAAAAAAAATGGGTCATTCATTTTGGGTAAGAGGTAGTACTAAAACTTTTTTCGCCCCTTTATTGCAATTTTCTTAAAAATAATCTTCCCCCCCCATTAAAAAAAAATATGGATTCGCCACTGATAGTATCCTGTATAGATCTCTCTTGATTCAGGTTTCCTATAATTGACACTGACATGGCAACTTTTTTTCGTGTGATACACATGTAACAAATGTTTTATTTTTGTTTGGTAAAAAGGAAAAACTCCAAAACAATGGAAGCTTATAGGTTAAAGCTTATTAATGGGACTATTATTTAGGGGAAAACCAAGATAGATGTGAGACTATTTCTTTGGCACGGAGGAAGAATTAAATCAAAGTTAGTAGATAAGATGTCCACCTTCAGCACGCTTAAAGCATTGGAGAAAGTTTCTTCAGCATCATCTGAAAACTCCATGTATATGGGGCAAACACCTTGATACAATGCCAGCTTTTGTTGTACCCGTTTCCTGCATGACAAAGAGTGAAAGAAAAAGCTTGGTTAATATCCTTAGCAGAACCCAACCATTGGCAGATGAACATATTTTAATCAAAGAACAGAGCAGGTTTAAGCAGCAGAACTGGAATAGAACTACCATCTTTTTAAGGATTCTGCACAAGATCACAGACAATTTAATAACATAGGAGAATTTATACTGGTCAATTTGTGTGATAGAAGATTTATTAAGCCTAACAGAACTGACAAGCAATCCTTTCTGTATAGCTTGCAACTTTGTCAAAGTGCTAAAAGGTTGAAAATGAAAACAAATATAAGTAGGTTCCATCTCTGAAATGGTGGCTCATGAATTCACATGGATGGGCACTCAAAACTGGATTAAGAAAAATCACACCTAATTTAAACTTTTTCCATGTACTCCTCGGTCCCATAAAGCTAGTCTTACTTTTTAGAGGTAATATTGATTTTTGACCAATAATTTAATGATTATATATTTATTCTAATAAAAATCTAAAAATTGTTATTGATAGTATTTTTTTATGATGTATCAATAACAAGCTATAGAATTTCATGTAGATATTTATTTTTTTCTAAATCTTTTGTTAAACTAACCACTTAAAAAGTGGGACTGTCTCTATGGGACGGAGGGAGTATATAATTATGAGACTCACTCATTTGTGAAGGCAAATATAGTGCCAGAAGGTCGATAATGGCTCAACAGGATGGACATGAAGCCAGTTCGAGTGAAGACAACAATTGAGGTTTTAAGAGTGTTGGACATCATGGTGGCATGGAATGCAAACATTTCACTCATATGGTTCTGCATCAAACAAAAGCGTTTATTAGTACTTACTACCTAGAGGTCAAATAAAAAAAAATTGAAATCAACCATGTACAAATTATTTTGGACAGACAACTTTCTAAAGACAACCTTAAAGGCTTGTCCAAGATTGGAAGGCGTGGTGCCTCCTGGGATGGTTGCCTCAGTCCGCAATGCCACAGTGTGCATAACTTTGACAGCTTTCAATGGGAACCTGTATGAGAGAACCAAAATCATTATGTTATACTTAAATAATATTCCTTGTATTATTAAACTAAATAATGTTCAATAGAAATCGCTTGCATGTATAAGTACATTGTACTAAGATTGAGAAAATACAGAAAATTTAGTGTTATTTATTAGGACAGGGGATTAGACTAATTTATGTGAAAAAATATCAGTAACGTCTCAAGCCAAACTGAGTTCAGACGAGCCAAGCTCCTAGCTCACGAGCTCAGGACTCACGGTTGCATGGTTGAGATTCGTTCATTTTTCATCGCAAACCTATTTCAGATGATGATCGGGAATTAACTGACTATATGAGGGGACTCATTTTTTGTTACAACCTTATCAAGTGTGGCCAGATAACCCAAGCCTATATGATATACCGAGTAAATCTAAGAATAGTGACTTACTTTCCATTAGCAGTTTCTCCAGAAAGCATAATTGCATCAGCTCCCTCTTTGACAGCAATAGCAATGTCAGAAACCTCTGCACGGGTTGGTGTTGGATGAACGATCATGCTTTCAAGCATGTTTGTTGCCACAATAACAGTCTTTCCCATACTACGACATGTCCTGATTATCTCTTCCTAATATTTAATAATTTGGTGCAAGTTTATCATCCTCAGTAGTTTAGAAAAAAATGGCAGTTCATAAAACCCTTTTAATCACTCTTTGTCATCAGTAACAAATGAATATTACCTGCAACATTGGAACCTCCTCAAAAGGAAGCTCTGCACCAAGGTCTCCTCTGGCTACCATTGCCTGTGATGGAAAGAAACAAGTTTCAGCATACAGTTGTAAGTTTAGCAGATATAACAACCACTTGATTCAGAAAACTGCTTAAATCAACATGTGTTATGAATTTCAGGCACAAATATTAAAAATGAAAAATGAAAAACAATGGAAGGAATAGGTGGAAAAAAGAAGGAACATGGGAGATTACCCCATCAGATGCTGTTATAATTGACTGTAAATTGGGAATCGAGTCTGCGCTTTCAATTTTTGGAATGACATGGATATCCGCACCACAGCCTATGAAAATGATGACAAAGTGGCAAGATGAATAATAAGAACTATGCTCAAACAGATCATAGGACAGTTACACAAAAGTTCGTACTACGTATTAATTTAAAGTACTCGTAGTTTTACTTTTTAGATATTTCTTCAATTCATAGATCACTTCCGCATCTTTGACAAAGGAAACTGCATAGAAATCAACTTGGTTGTCCACTCCAAATTTGATGTCATCCCAATCCTTTTCTGTTGTAAATCAATATAAGCGGTTATTTTCATTCGCATGAAAAGAACTCCGTAATATAATGTAAGAAAATAAAGCCGTCACAAGGAGTATGATTCCTAACCAGTGATGGATGGCAATGTGGCACTTTTTCCTCTAACGTTGAGATGTCTTCTAGATTTGAGCTCTCCTCCATCCACAACTACACATTTCACTGAATCCTTTGTCTTTGACTTCACAGATAGTGACATCATACCACCTGAAAGTAAATATAAAGCAAAAGATGGAGAGTAAGAATCACAGCAGCAGAACTTCCATTCTTATATAACTAGGTAGGTTACTTCTTTCCACCGGCTACATTAAAAGTGTTCACTCCACTCATGTATATCCAACACAACCGAATAGGAAAAATCAGCACATCTCACTGAAACGCGAATTTCAGACATAAAACTTCTTACTCATCAGATGTTATCTGTCATTAGACTCATTACACTTAGTTGCAAAAATACACTTGCATTTATTGGAGCGTGTGACTAATTACATTTAATTTAATATAATCAGAATAACAAAGATCGAGCACATTCAGATGACATGTCTATGATTAAAAATAAGTGAGGCCACCTTCAATTTTTTCCTATCGAGGACTGTAAATTGTTCGATCTTAGCTTTAATAAAAGAAACACCTTTTAACTGCATCAATTCCGTGCCATACACCCCCATTTAGATTTCATGTACAGTGAGACTGCATTTTCTCTAGGTTAATCAGATAGTTTTATCAATACTGGAGAAAAGGCATAATCCTGGAAAGAGCTGGCAATTATGTCCTCATTAGCAGGCAATCCTAGTAATCTTCTTGCTTGTATGTTTCCAGCATATAGGGACTGAAAAATCTATGGAGTTAAAGCATATAGCACAAGTGCTGCATTGATAAACTGAGGACATCAATTTTATTTTGATTTTTTTTAAATTTATAATAACCATGTTAAACTTATAAGTACAAATTAAAGAGAAATAACAGCTTACCATCGACGAGAAGCATGTCACCCACTTCTACATCATTCACAAAATCATCGTAGTTGACACTGACACGTTCAGCTGTGCCAACCCCTCTTTCGATTGTAAATGTAAATTCTTGGCCAGTTTCTAACATTACTGGTTGAGGCAAGTCTCCACTCCTGACCTCAGGGCCCTGGTGAGAATAAAGTCAATACAAACATGATCACAAATTATTTAGATATACAGAAAAGGGATCAAAGCGCATGCAAACAAAGTACACATTCAAATGAGAAGAGAATTAACTCCATAAATGAAGCGATTGGAAGAAGTGATTTTCCTGATATGTATCATAGATATATTAATCATAGTAACTTGAGCAACAACTTGACATAATAAAGTTACTTTTCAGCTGGCAGCTAAGAAATGTGAATAATCAACGAAATGAGAACACTTGCCTTCGTATCAAGCATGATTGCAATAACATTGTCCTTGGTTTGAGCATTATACTCCTTGACCAAATCCACAACTTTCTGATGGGAAGCATGGTCTCCATGGGACATATTGAGTCTAGCAACATTCATTCCAGCCTCAGCCAACTTCCATATCATTTCCCGGGTGTTGGTGGATGGACCGATTGTGCAAACTATTTTTGTCTTGCGTTTAACTACAGGCTTGGGCCACATACCCACTGATGTGTCACTAACATGAGACACTTCTCGCAGTTGATCAATATGCTCGACTACCTGATCACCAGATGTTAAACTTTCAATCATATGAAGCAACAAAAATAACATAAAATAAATCGACGAGTATTATTTTCGAGATGGATATATAACTAGTAGTCAAGTACTGTGCAAAAGAAATTGCATATTTTGAACAGGAGTTAAGAGCAAACAGCCACGGACCCCACCACATTTGTACATAAAGTTTGAACAAGGAAAAACAAAACTTGCACTCTTTCTCAGTTCCTTATCATACTAAACACGAAATAAAATCCATTGAATAATTCATTCCTAAATCCATCAGGTCAACAAACATTTTTTAATTCTAGCAAGGTCAATTATTCTACCATAATATAATTGCTAAAAAAATAACCAGACCAGTGTTCATTTTCAAAAAAAAATATATATATATCATAAACAAAACAAGATATATGGATCAAAAACCGAAAAGACGCACAAAAATGCATCCGAATTAATTGCAGAAAATGATACAGCTCCATAAATGACTTTCATTCCAACGATAGAAAACAGTAAATAATTACAGCAATCAACAAACTCCATCAAATCAAAAAAAATAAACGCAAGGGAGAAGTATAAATTAAAATCAACAACCTTAGGCACATCTTCCGGTGAAACGGGAATGACATGAGCATCGGCACGGCTCCTTGCAGCGATCAGAGGAGCCCTGAATCGAAGAACAGAGTGAGACCTTCGTTCATTGGTGTTTGGATTCACGTTGGCAACGAAAGCAGAGGGCTTGAGCTTGTCGACGTGAGATCCAGAGGTGCCGCATGCGAAGGAGCTCTGGATCGACCTAACAGCAACAACTTGTGCCATTGTTGCAACAAGAAGAAGGAATTCTAGAGAGAGAAAAAGAGGAGTATGAGAGTGAGAGAGAGAGAGAGAGGGGGGAGAATATAAATTGGAGGAGGTAGATCACTTAGATGGCGTCGTTGAAGAAATCGCCACCAAATTTGGCTGAGTTGAGAGTTTGAAAGAAGGAAGGCCTCGTTTGTATCGAATTTGCGAAGTGGCTTATTGTCCCTCCTCTGTTCCGCTACTAGTTTATTCAAAACGCTTTATTTTTATTTTTATTTTGGGAGAGTGATCGGGAAAGTTTCAGAAAGATATCATAATATTAGAGAAGTTTTTTTTTCATGTTGTATTATAGAAGCAATTTTATATTCACATATATATGATTGAATATAATAATATTGCATGCAGTATTATACTCCCTTCGTCCCCCACCAATAGATATCAAAATTTTGGGCACGCGGATTAAGAAAGGTAAGAGAGAGAAAAAGTTGAGAGAGAATGTTGTGAGTGTAAAAATAAAATAGGAGAGAGAATGAGTGGGAGGAATAGTTAGGAGAGAGAATGTTGTGAGTGAAAAAGTAAAATAGGAGAGAGAATGAGTGGGATAAATAGTGAAGATTCCTTTCCATTTTGGGTAAGTATCAATTGGTGTGGGACGGATCAAAAAGGAAATAAGTATCAATTGGTGGGGTCGGAGGGAGTATATTACTGCATAAGAATTTTCAGGTCATTTTGATTTAATTTCGATTTAACGAGAAACTTGAGGAAAAGTGGTTTGTTTAAAAGGAATTTTCAGGTCAAATTCCCTTATTTTTTTATTGGTATTGGTCGTATCAACTGAGCTCCAGGTATCTAACCAGAGGATGAAATACATCAATGAATATGGAGGAGACCAATTAGTTAGTATTGTTGAAGGACTTCTTGCAATTTCTGGCATACAAATGCATGTCTTCTAATGGAGTACTCCCTCCGGTCCCAAAAATGATTTATCCACTTTTTTATTTTTAGTACAGAGGTATTTTGAAATTTGAAATTAAATTTTGAAATTCAAAATTAAAATTATTCCTAATTATATAACACTCTACTCTAGGACTTGAAAAACAAGTAAAAACATTCTCAATATAGCCCTAGTCGTATACAGTAATCTAATCAAACAAAAAAAACATTAAAATATTATCTTAATCTACTTTTAATTTAAAAAAACTAATTATGTAAAATAAATTTTGAAAAAAATAAAATAATAACGAATAAAATAAATAAAAATAAAATTTAACTTATTTTCATGATTATTTCTCTACATCAGTTTCAGTTTCTGATTCATAAACAATATAATTTGTTAAAAGTTTTAGCAATTAATTAAATTATATGTAAATGCATATCCTCATTTCCAAATTGTCTTGATTCATTTGACTTTGAATTTTACATACATGAACTTGTAACATATCATTGTTACTGCCTAAGCTCATCCTTATAAAAAACATAATCGTTTCTTGTATAATTTATTAATATTCATTCTTAAAATATACCTAGCACATCGTAATTTCAATAAATTCATAAAAATGGACATCATATTAAAATTATTTTATTTAAAAATAAATAGTCATTTTGAGCTAAAACAATACCCCACTCGCTCCATAACAAATGTTATCATATTATTATTTTGTTTATTTCAAAAATAAATAGTCATTTTGAGCTCAAAAATAAACAGTCAAAACAATAAATTGTTTACTATTTTCTAGTCCATTTTTTTCTCCTACTTTTTTTTTTTTTTTTTACTTGCGACATAACATCTAACTTTTTTTCAATCATGTACATTCAATTTTGATAATATTTATGGGCAATTTCAGGGTCACAAAAAAGAATTTTACAAAAACATGGATAAAATGAGGTGTCGATATTTTATTGGTTGCAACAATTATGAATCCGCCGCACTTTAATTATAACAAAATTAAAACTGATGGTGCAGGAATGTGTTTGGGCTCAGGTATTGATGTCCAGCGAGATGATTGAGCTGACTTCGTGATCTACACACCACAAGAAAGAACCGTGAAATTGCGCCCGGGTCTTCCGGCAAGCCCCTCCGGCATGAGAATCAGCGTTTGGACTGAAAATAGTGATAACAATATGGAGAGTGTGCGTATACGTAAATATGCAGAAATGCATTACCTTTGTCCATGATTGTGTTCTCATATTTATAGTGGATGAGGTGGTATTAGGGTTTTTATATGAACCGTTGGATTGGGTTGCTGCCAACCATTGGATCATCTTGGTTCCCTAGGCATACACGTGTCACGCAGTGATTGCTCCGTCTGATTAAGGGTACTGCGGTGTCTGACTCGGATAAGTGGTTTGGCTTATAAAGGAAAGTCAACCTGCACACCTTTTAGCATTATTACTGCTTCCATGATTGCACGCACAGATTGTCTTGGTGTCAGGTCTGACTTTACCCCAATATAGCTAATTAATCAAGCTTATTGAGGAAGCTAAATGAAGGGACGGCCTGGAACTGTATGTCCAGGAGGGTCGTCGCCTTCTCAAGACTTGACGGCCGAGTGGATGAGCGAGTCAGATCGCTCAATGGCGACGACCGTCATTCCACGTTGGAAAGGATTTTGGCTTGTGAAGGGAAGGTCGGCCGAGTGGATGAGCGAGTCAGATCGCTCAATGGCGACAACCGTCATTCCACGTTGGAAAGGATTTTGGCTTGTGAAGGGAAGGCTCGTCGTTAGATGGGCTTGGTCGCTCATTGGCGACGACCGCCATCTAGCGTGTCGACGGGCCATGTCTCCAAATCTTGATGGGCCTCATTGATCTTGATCTATTTGTGGGTTTGATAGCCCATAGCTCGTAGATATATATATTGGGCCCGGCCCATCACGAAATATCCCGTTCAGTGGCCCCCAACTCATGGGTCGTCTTGACGGGCCAGGAGTTCGCGCTTTGTCTTAGGGTTATCCGTACGACCGTCAGTTTAGAAATTTGAATTGTTGTGACGTGGGCGGCTAGGATCACCTCATTAATTGACACGCGTCCAACTCCTCAGGTACCAACTCCTCATCTTCCCCAAGTATAAAAGCTTCCCCCCTCCTCCATTTCAAACTTTTCGCGTCAAGAATCCTTTGAGAGCAGATAGCAAAGGCGATTTCCGGCAATCGGCAAGAAACATTCCGACCACCGTGCAAACGTTTTCCGGCGACATTGACTGTTCTGGCTTCACCACCTTTAAGCAACCCAGCAGCGTGGATTAGGGATTTCTTTGACTTGCCGCCGGTAAATTCATCGGAAAACGCATCTCCTAACCCGGTGCCAGGTAATTTCTTCGTTTGTTCTTCGTTTTCTGGGTTTTTCTTGGGGTTTAAGAATCTGTTTAATGGGACCCAGAACGGTGAGCTTTGAGAGAGGAGTTAAATTTGGTTTTGGGTTAAATCAAAGGGTATATAAATGTGCTAGGGGTATTTGGAGGGAAATCTCATTGACTGAGTGTTCTTCCATTCTGGTAAAGTTCAGCTTTGAGAATGAGAGCCTGGGTTTTCCCACTAACGAGGTCCTTGGAGAATTTGAGGAAGATGACCCAAGGGTGACGCCTTTCAGGTCAATGAACGACCTACCCAACCACATCCAAACTCACTACTCATTGTCCCGTCGTGATTCACTTAGGGATTTGGTCTTAGGGGAATTTAGGTTGCCCTTAGATAGGTCGTCGCCTTTGGATGTTAGGACTGATTCCCCTTCTCTTTCTCCTTGTTTTGTAGTCATGGATCACGACTTCCGTCCTACTCAACCGGCCCAAGAAGCAAATGAGGCCAGTACCAAATAGTTAACGCTTTCCACACCGGCGTACGAGTTGGGAGGAATGAACGAGGCTTTGGAGCCGGGGCACAAGGTGATTGGGCCATCACCAAGGTCAGTACAAGGACCCCTAACACTGGGAAGCTAATGATTGACTCCCTACGAGACTCTTTCAGAGTCCACGCTGCATCATACAGGCTCGAGTATCTCAGCCAAAAAGAATATGAGCCTCGTCGACAGGCCCTCCTCACTAGCAAAAAGAAGGTGGCCTTCTACTACAAACAGTTTGAGCTAGGTTTGAGGTTGCCCCTAGATCCCTTTATCAATGAGTTCCTTGAGGATTCAAGTTGTGTGCCCATGGAGCTAAGTGGCAACGCAGTTAGGATTTTGTCTTGCTTCATCGTAGTCTGCAGGTTCCTCGGCTACGAGCCATGTAACAAGGTTTTTCGCCAATACTATCGGACGACCCGAACCACCTTGAAGGGAAAATCTGTGGTGAGTGTGTCCTCAATCCGAAACGTACAAGGCTTGTTCTTGGATACTCAAAACAAGGTGTATGTTGGGATCACCATATGATCGTCGTTGAAAAGCAGGGTAGGTTGGCAATTTCCCTTCCCGGAGAGTCAAGATATGGTGGCAGATGAGTATGTATGGCCGGCGCCTTGGGCTGACGAGCTGAAAAAGAAGATTGACGATTTGCTGAGTCTTGGTTGTGTGTCATGGAAAGACATAGAAGCCTCACATTGGAGATATATAAGGTACGGCATAATGTCCAAGCCGTCGAAAGGGCCAGAACCTTTAGTACAAATCAATCTTGACGCTCGTTATCCGGTCTGGGTCGTTCATGACGACTTGACCTGGGAAGAAAATTGTATAAACTCTGTCGGTGCCCGCCTCGAACATCCTGAAGAGCTTTGCGAGAACCTTGAAATGACTGGGGGTTGGGTTCTTAACACTTGTCTAATTGATTTGATAGTTTGTTTTTTTGTCTCGTCGTGGAGGACTTAACCTTTTTCTCTGTTTTTACTTGGCAGTTCTTTCCGAAAGGGATATCAACCACATCGAGCGGGACATCATGAGCGGGGTGATCAGAGCCAACGAACGAACCAAGTCGAAGAAGGATAGGGCGGCGTCCAATGCCATCTACGACCGCCAGGAGAATATGACGAAGAGGAATGACCAGCTTCCTAAGGACAACATTGTTGGCGCCATCCCCATGATTGAAAGGGAGTCCGTAGTTGAAATTTGAACACTGGAGGTTATCAAGCACGAGTTGACGCGCTAGAGAGGGATGCTGGAGTAGAGATAAATGCTGCGGCTGCCAATGCCGAAAACCAATTGGTCGTCGTTGAGGGTGAGCACGTTAACCTTGAGACTGTTGGAAGCTCTGACTCCAATCCGGAGGTCGTCGGTGAGGGGAGCCACGTCTCCAAGAAGAGAAAAGATCACCCCGTTGGTTCTGGGGGAGAGAGAGAGAGAGAAAAACAAAAAGGCTGCCAACGACCCTATCAGCTCCTCCGACCCCTTAACTCCTCAGGCTGAAACTCCTGGCTCGTCGTCAGGGGTCCTTAATAGGAAACAGGCCATGGAAATGGCAACCAAGTTAGCCAAAGTTCCTCAGATCTCTGGGATTCCTTGCTTAGCAAGAAGTGGTCCCCCTCTCATCTTGGGGGCGGCCTTGACGAAACGGGGTAGGGACGTCGACCTCGTCCGCCAGATGAGGGAGGCCAAGACGAAGCCTGAGACCTACCACGCTCGCTTCGGGCTGATGCAAACTGAGGTAATGAAAGTCTTGCGCTCTTCATGTCTATCTCTCGTCATTTTATAATTGTAATAATAATGACCTCGTTGTTGCAGATGATGTCGATGATGGATGCCATGACGGCAGACTTTAAGGCATGCCTAGACGCCGAGCTGAAGGAAAATGAGCAGTTGATCAAGTCTGTTGGAGCCAAGGAGGCTTCTGAGAAGAAGCTGAAGGAAGCCGAAGATAACGTCGTTCAATTGACCACTGCCTACTGAAATTACCCGGATCCGAGAGGCTCGCGCCCCGGCATCTGGCATCTTTCGCGTTGGAGCGGTTTAGTCTCGCCGTTTGTTTTCGCATTTGTAGAGTCGCCACGCCGTTTTTATTAAGCCCAAAACATTGAAAAAGGGCATCAGTTTAAAGATAATTTTAAACTGTTTTTGTGTGATGAGATTTTGAGTTCGGAGGTCAGATGACTCCTCGGGAAGAGAATATTAGAATATTAGAGCTCACCCGAGTCGCCTCGTAAAACGAGTCTTTCGGATACCCCTAATATCCTTTAAATGTTGTGTGTGTGTGTGTGCTTTTAAAAATGCATGCTGTATCGGATGTCTACATTGTATGCTATGTATGGAAAGGTATTGAAATAGTAATTGAAGGAAGCCTTACCAATGTTGGTTCGTGTCTGTCTTCCGGCGAGGAATAGTGTTTGAGGTCGGAGTAGCGTTCGGTACGGATCGGGATTGCTTCTGGGAGATGCCGGTTGTACTGCGGACGAGTTTCGGCGTGAGTTGATGTTGCGAGGCTGCGTTCGGGCGAGAGGTTCGGCGTGCGTGGGGATCGTCGGGATCACTCGGGCGGAGGTTCGGCGTGCGTTGAGATGGCGGGAGTCACTCGGGCGAGTTTCGGCGTGGTTTGGGATCGCCGGTTTGACTCGGAAAGAGCGGGACACCGTGGAAAGACCGAGGCAAGGCCTCGGAGTACCACGAGGGGCCTCGAGTACCTCGAGAGTGCCTCGGGGCGGCGCGGGAGCGTCGCGGGAGCACTCGGGAGGCTTCGGAGCACCACGAGGGGGCTCGGAAGGCCTCGGAAGGATCCGAAAGGGCGGGAATGCCTCGGAAGGACTTAGAGGGAAGCCGGAAGGCCTAGGGAGGAAGAGAGAAGTGGGAGGTGTGTAAAATGAGGAGGGGGAGCCCTCTATTTATAGTGCCGAGATTTGGTGCAAAGAGGTCCGTACGGACCTCCCCGGTAATCCGTACTTTTGGTTTTCCTCGATTTGAGGGAATGCGTGATGATGGTGAATATTTCAAATCATGATGTTCCCTGTGCAATAAGGTCCGTACGGACCATCTTGCATGCAAAGAGGTCCGTACGGACCAACTAAGCAAGAGGGTAATCATTTTCTCTGGGATTTGAGGGAGTATTGTGGACTTTAAGGGGATTCGGTAATTATGATAACAAAGAGGTCCGTACGGACCATTATTGCTTTTCCAATTTCTGAAAATTCCCGAAAGGTCCTTTTGTCCCTTTTTATCCCGGGAAGGCTCCTCCCTTGGTTTGGTGGGGGTTTAGAGAGGGTTTTGAGTGAGAGGGGTCGTCGAGGCTGCGTTGATGAGTCTGCGGTGCTTCCGTGTGTTTGAAAGGGTGTGATCCAGATTGGGGTACTTACGAAGCCCCTCGACGACGTCACTTATGAAAGAAGTGGGGTCGCCGATAAGATAAGGGTCCTAATGTCTGGATCGCGTCTTTGGGAGATAAAGTGGCCAAGGGGAGGTCGGTGTGAGGACGTGGTGGTGTCCTATTGTGTGACCGCATAGGTCGGTAAGTGGACCTGTGATAGGATTCCTACGTATCCCTGGCGGGAATCAAGCCTGGTCGTATTTCGGGTGTGGGGTGAGTGTTTTGTGAGTGTGGGCGTGGTGGTGCCCTGAAGTGTCGTGTGGCCGCCGAGGTTAGTGGTAAGGACGTGGTGGTGTCTGGGTGACCGCATAGGTCGATGGCTGGACCACAGTGATAGGATTCCTACGTATCCCTGGCGGGAATCAAGCACAGTCGTAGCTCAGAGGTCGTGAAATCTGTGAGTGCGGGCGTGGTGGTGCCCTGAAGTGTTGTGTGACCGCCGAGGTCAATGGTAAGGATGTGGTGGTGTCCTAAGATGTGGTGACCGCCGAGGTCAATTGTGAGGACGTGGTGATGTCCTGGGATGGAAATTTTACGATTTTCCTAATCGGGTGGTTTAAGGCCTTCCGGGCCGGGGATAGTGATTTGGGAGATTTATACGGTCTTCCGGACCGAGTGGTTTAAAGCCTTCCGGGCTGGAGATAGCGTGAGGACTTGAATCGTCTTGAATGTGGTTGCGCCACGCGTGAGGACTTTGAATCGTCTTACGGCGGCGGTTTTGGTGCCACGGGAGGACTTTGAATCGTCTTACGGCGGCGGTTGGTGCCACGCGGGAGGACTTTGAATCGTCTTCTGGGGGCGGTTGGTGCCACGCGGGAGGACTTTGAATCGTCTTCGCGGCGGTTGGTGCCACGCGGGAGGACTTTGAATCGTCTTACGGCGGCGGTTGGTGCCACGCGGGAGGACTTTGAATCGTCTTACGGCGGCGGTTGGTGCCACGGCGGAGGACTTTGAATCGTCTTACGGCGGTTGGTGCCAGGCATGGGCCTTGAGCTTTGAAGTTTAGTTGTCTCGTGCTTTGTCCGTGGGGAGAAGGTTGGACTTACGATGGCCGGTGTTCATCCGTTGGGGATTTATCGTGGCCTTGTAGGGGCTTGCAAGGATTCTCGTGCTTTGTCCGTTGGGGAAAGAGCTCGGGCTTACTTTGATGGCTGGTGTTCATCCGTTGGGGATATGTGGCCTTGTAGGGGCTTTTCCCGCTTTGGGAAAGTGTCTTCGGACTTACTTTGATGGCCGGTGCGTTCGTTTTGGAGGCGTCTCGTGGCCTTGATAGGGGCTTTGTCTTGGGAAAGGTGTTGGCTCCTTCTTGAATTGCCGTCGAGCGTTTTGGAGGCGTCTCGTGCCTTGATATTCGTACCGGGAGGTGTTGGCTCCTTCTTGAATTGCCGTCGAGCGTTTTGGAGGCGTCTCGTGCCTTGATATTCGTACTTGGGAGGTGTTGGCTCCTTCTTGAATTGCCGTTGAGTGGGCGAAGACCGGTCTTACGTTGACGGCCGGGGATTGAATTGCCGTTGAAGTGGGCGAAGACCGGTCTTACGTTGACGGCCGGAGTTCGTGGCGAGGCCGGCTTACGTTACGGCCCTTGGTTGCCGTTGAAGTGGCGGGAGTCTTACGGCCTGACAGTTAGCCGTGGTTGAATTGCCGTTGGAGTGGGCGAGGTTCGGGCTTACACTGACTGCCGGTGCTTGCGTTGCCGTTGGAGTGGGCGAGGTTCGGTCTTACACTGACTGCCGGTGGTTGAATTGCCGTTGAAGTGGGCGAGGACCGGTCTTACGTTGACGGCCGGTGGTTGAATTGCCGTTGAAGTGGGCGAGGTTCGGTCTTACACCGCCGTGGTCAATTGAAGGGTTAGGGACCATTACGCACTTGGATTTCTTTGAAAAGGCCTTAGGACGGACGGGGGCAAAGATTATAAGGGCAGGAAAGTAATTTGGCCACCCCTTGCAAAGAGGTCCGTACGGACCAACCGGGCTGCAAAGAGGTCCGTACGGACCACTTTGGTTTTTTACAGTTCCCAGGTTTTGATCGGGTTTAAATGCCGAGGCTCCCCCACTTCTTCTTCCTCAGTTCGTGAACCAGGCGAGAGAGAGAGAGGAAAAAACTCCATTGTTAACCAAAATCTCCCATTTTTTGCTTGAATCGTTTGCAATGGCGGAAGGATCTCGAAGGAATCGTCGTCAGCCTTGATCAAGAAGTGGTCGAGCAACGGATGGAGCTCCAAAGAAATTGGATCTCGTTTGTTCCATCTTCGAAGAACCGGATGTCTTGTATCCAAATCCGGAGGTGCACAATCGTCGTTCTAGGAACGTCGGGAGGTAAGAAATCCGTTCCGTTTTGATTCCACTGCTCGAATTTTTGAATGCTAGAACTAGGTTTTAGTTTTTCGCATTTTTGAATTTTTGTTATTTTTTTATGCCTTTTGTGAAATTCTTGATGAATTGTTGAAAATGGACATGTAAAAATTGTGAGTATGTGTATTTTGTGCAGAAATGTGTAGATTAGCTTTTATTTGTGAAAATAAAGTGCTTCTCTAATGAAATGCATGCTTTGGTGTTTTGTACCGTATGCTATTTATGTATGTACATTATGAGAAAAGTTTGTCGTGTAGTGACAATTTTTGTGAAAAAATGTGACATGTGCCGTGTTTTGTGACGGGTTTTGTACGAAAGTGTGTGCCGTGTAGGGACGGGATTTTTGAAAAATGTGTTATGCATATGTGTCGTGCCGTGTGTGCCATGTTTTGGGTGACGGACTTTGTGGGGAAAATATGTGCAATATGTGCCGTGTTTTTGTGACGGAGTTATATGTGCCTTTCCGTGTTGGGACGGACTTTTTTGAAAATGTGTCGTGTAGTGTTTGATCCCTCTGTTTGAGAAAATCTGTACAGTGTGTGCCGTGTTTTGTGACGGACTGCATGGGAAAAATTATATGTATAATGTATGTGAAAATTATGTGCAATGTGTGCCATGTTTTGTGATGGGTTATTTGTGAAAAATATGTGCAATGTGTCCGTGTTTTGTGACGGGTTATATGTGAAAAATATGTGCAATGTGTGCCGTGTTTTGTGACGGAGTTATTTTCATGGCTTTCCGTGTTGGGACGGACTTTTGTGCCTTTTGTTTTATATTAAGTATTGTGATTGACGTACCTTTCTTTGTGTTTACTGCGGGATGCGGGGCTTATGGCCGGGAAGGCCAAGAGGATGAAGACTTCGGGGATCGCTCGAGGCATTGTTGAGTTGTGGCGGCGGATGCACGATATTTCCGTGGATGGTAGGCCGAGTCCCGGGAGGGTGGTCTATGCTTCGGCTTAGGGGTGTTCGTAGAGAACACAGCGGAGTTTCGATATGAGGAAGAACAAGAGCGTCTTCCTTGGCCTTTCCGAGTATTGGTGGGATACCACCCACACCTTCCATCCGAGTTGGGGAGAGGTGACGGTGACGCCGAGCCGACTTTCTTTGCGATTACGGGCTTTCCTTCAAAGGAGGGCCGGTGCGGTGGAGGGATATGATCTCCGATCTTTGTGTTGACCGAGCTGTTGGGCTTTGAGCCTCGTCCTCGCGAGGGGGCACAGGGATCTTTGTATAGCGATGTGGAGGCGAGGATCACGGCCGGCATTGGGGCCTATGTCAGAATGCAGAAGCCGGGTGGACGGCGGGCGGTAGCGCGCTCCTTTTTGTGGTATGCACTTGTCAGAGACTTTGTTCTCGAACCACGCGGCTGCGGCTCCCTTTGCTCTGTTGGAGAGCTTGATTGATCTGGATAGAGTTTGTGACATCGCTTGGGGCGAGCGGGCTTGGCCGAGCTCTACTTCTCTTTGGACCGGTTTAGCGAGGGTGTGGCCGATTCATTGGCTTTGTTTTGACTTTGCTTTGGAGGTATGAGTTTATTCTTGTTTTTGATTTAGCAACTTGTCTTTTCTCCGTTTTCTTTTTGAGCCTTTTCTGTTTTTGTCGAGGTGTGGTTCTATGAGGTTTTCGGTGTTTCCCGTGGGATAGAGATCCAGGGCATTCTTTGCGTACCTGCTATCTTTGTTTGGGCTCGTACGGCGAGGAAGAGGAGGACCAGCGCGGGGAAGCTCACCATCGCCTACGGGGATGTGCGGGAGCGTACTGGAGAGGGGTAGCCCGGAGGGGTTTGTTTTGTTCCCGTGGGCTCGGTATGAGGTGATGAGTTCGAGGGCTCCCGAGTGTGGCAGCGGCGGAAGATCTTTGCGGGGCTTGACTGCGATGTCATGTATACAGGGAGCGGGTCTTACGCGGCATGGCCCGGTGTGCTTCCGTGGCTCAGGGACCCTCCTTTGGGATGCTTGATTCCGGGACATGGATGTGCTTGACTTTGAGAGGTACCTTGGCGGTGTGGGCGAGGAGTTCATCTTGTATGGAGAGGAGTACGGGGCCTTCGTGAGGAGGAAGGCGAGGACGCCGCGAGTGCGCGAGGAGAGAGAGGCGGCCCGCGAGCTCCCGAGAGGTTCCGATGCGGGGCGGATTTCACGTATGTCCGTGGGGACGGAGTCGAGAGGAGGGTGTACATACCCGTTTACGAGCGAGCTCTGCGCATACTGAGTGGATCCCGATAGATCGGTGAGTGTCTTGACTCTTTTCCATCTTGGCATCTTTTTTGCATTTTCTCTTTTTGTTGTTGAGTATAAGCATATTCTTTGAGCGTTTCCTTGGCCGCTTGCTTGTGCGAGTCCCGGGGAGAGCCTATGATATCTTGACTCGCCGTTATGTGGCGATGAGGTCGTTGGCGAAGAAGATGGCGTCGAAGATTTCTTGCCGGTCTTCGCGACGCGTGCCTGCGTACCGGCCCTATGCCTTCGAGGCATTACGCAGATGTTCCTCCACCGAGAGCCGAGCCGGAGCCGCGGCGGGAGGGACCTTCGAGGCGGCATAGCATGGATGCGGGACATCTTCGGGAGCTCCGGGCGGCAGCCCTTTTATCGGTTCTTCCCTCCTCGGGATGCGGGGTGAGGATCCTCGAGCCTTCTTTCTTCGATCCTTTCGTCGGATTTGATCCTTCGGATTACTTTGAGTGGCGGCCTCCGGCGTGGCTCGGTACTCGATGGACGAGGGCGTGGCGGGCGAGTTCACGGGGATGCCCGACTTCTCTGGAGGACCTCGGCGAGATGATGATGATCTTTGAAGAGTCGGATTAGGGTCCATTTGCTTTCCCTCTTTCCATATCTTCTCTTTTTTTTTTGTTTAGCAACAGACATTTGATATTCCTGTAATAAAACACTCATATTTGCACGGCAAACAGCATTTTATTTTAAGATGTAATGTCATTTTTGTGATTTCCCGGGATTTGTCCTAGAAATGGTTGCTATTATTATTATATTTTTGTGCATGCCACGTGAGCTGAGAGTGCGTTTGTGGGTAGTGTATGTTCACCGGGAATGGCTTTGGCCAGTGTTTGGGCAGTTTGGAGCAAGGTCCTGCGGAGGGCAGTGGTTGTTATCTTGTTCTTTGAGGAAATGGGTTCCTTTTGCAAGGAGGTCCGTACGGACATACTTAGCATGCAAAGAGGTCCGTACGGACCAACCTTGCTTTTGGGAAGGAGATAAATGCTTTCCAGTGTCTGGTTCTTCCTCATTTCCCCATTTGCAGCCATTTTCGAGCTTTCTTCCCCATTTTCTCTAGGAACCTCCATTTTTGCCATGGATTCTTCGTACGTCCCTAGAATTTTGCCGAGGCTTTCGCAGGAGAGGCAAGCACACTTCCTTGAGCAGTTGAAAACGTGGATGCGGCGCCGTATGAGGCATCAGAGACGGGCTTTCGAGGTAAGGTTTCGTCTTTGCTCGATTTGGTCTTTTAAGGAGTTGGTTCCTGATTGGGATTTGTTGCGGGCTGCCGCGAAGTTACAGGATGTTAGGAGGCATGTGTATTGTTTCTCCTACAATGAAATGGTGCCCACTTTTGAGGATTTTCGGGCTTTGATTGGAGGACCGGAGGCGGAGGCCATCTCGCTTCCTTTGATTGGTGGTCTTTGCGGTGAGCGTGAAGCTTGCGAGGCTTTCTTCGTACTTCGTTGGAAGAAGTGCGGGGCATGATCCTTGATTCGGGTCATATCGACATTTACGAGAGCTGCCGGAGCGGTTCATGGTTGATGATGAGTGATGTCTCTTGGGACGCATTTGCCTTGTGCGTGATGGCGACGCTTTTCTGGTCGGCTCCCTTGGCATTTGCGATGGCGCTTTGCTAGATGTGGTAGGGCCTTTGCAGTGGAGAGGATATTGTCCCGTTGGTCTTTGGGGAGACTCTTCATGGTATCGGCCGTGCGCGGCGGGGATCGTTTCATGAGAGGGGAAGCCCCGCTTTGCTCACCTTGTGGCTGCGAGAGAGACTTCGAGGCCATGCCGAGGCTCAGACGTCGTTTAGCCGTGGTCATTTGCTCGGCGACCTCTTGTGTTGGATATGGATCGATCACTTTGGGAGAGATGGATGGCACGGCTTGAGTACGCATCGAGATCATTGGTGGGTTCCTTGACTGGAGGATTGAGACTAGGAGGATCTTGCGGGAAGGGTCTACGTTGTCGAGTTCCGGGTTTGTCTTGGTCCTCCTTCTATATTCCGTCGCTTGTTTCCGGCGGTTTGGGATGAAGCGAGGAGCCTTTGTTGGCAGGATGACCTTGCTCTGCGGAGGTAGTTCCTCTTTGTATGGCGGCTTCGGGTGCCTTCTTGTATTTTACGAGGGTATGGAAGTATTCCGCTTTCCCTCTGTGGTACTCCTTAGACGTCGGGGAGCGTCGTATTGACGACTCGGTACGGCACAGTATGAGCGGCGTGTTGGGCGATCCCAAGTGGTCTTGGAGAAGCGAGGCGTGTAGCGATTACAGGACCGGTTGCCGTAGTAGCTATTGCCTTAGGAGTGCCGAAGCACAGTCGACCCTTTGGATGTGACGGGAGACACTTTGTTTGACTACGAGACTAGAGTTGACCGGCGACGGGGAGAGGTCCTCTTTTGCGGGCTCGCGGGGAGGAGATCCGAGCCGAAGCACGGGCGAATGAAGCCACGAGAGCTCTTGGATTGTTTGACTCTGACGGGGAGGACCCCGGATCTCGGGCGAGAGACGCGAGTTGGTTCACGTGGAGCGAAAGAAGACTCGCCGGGGGACGAGGAAGAAAGGAAAGAATGGCGAGGGGACAAGCGCGAGACGGCGCGGAATGACCTCCTAGGTATCCATTCATTGCATTGCAAACACATTATTAGTTAAATGTATTAAAGTTTGTCTTTTAGCATGTTGTGAACTTGAGAGTAGACCGTGCTTGAACTCATCAAGAAATGTTGTAACCGTTAGTGATTTGTGATTTACTTTTAAAGCTTTGTCGAGACGCAAGATCTCTTGTTTGCCTTTGTTTCTTTTGTGCACTTTGTCGGCGTCCGTCCTTGGACTTTTACATTGCATTTGCGGGTGAAGCGATGCAGGCCATGACGGCAATCCCTTTTGCTTAGGCTTTGTGCTTGGGCGAGAGGTTGAATGATCCACTTGACAAGTCGTTTTGACGGTCTTTTCCGTAGCTTCCTTGCCTCTTGTTGGCGTCGGGCTCTTGACCTCTTTTTGCAGCTTCTGCCTGAGCTTCTTTTATTTTTGTTTTTTTGTGAGCCCTTGCTCGAGCTCTCTTTTTTTTTTATTTTTTTTGTGAGCCCTTGCTCGAGCTCTCTTTTTTTTTTTTTTTTTTTTTTGAAGCGCGTGAGGCGAAGACAAGCCCCTGGCTTGGAAGCGGGACATGAGTCGGTCGTTTGATCTTTGAGTGACCCTCGGATGTCCTTTGATGTTGCCGCCGTCGTTTGACTTGGTCAAGGTATTTGTTGGGGCGTGTTCTTGAAAAGTGCGTAGCTTGATGGAGGTCTTGATTGACATTCAAACTTTTGACTTTTTGTGTATTTTTAGGCCGGACCAATTAAGGTTGCCTACGTTCCCCGGACTAGAGGGCTCGGTGCTGCGTAGTTCGACACTACATGGAGTGCCAAGAGATGCACAGTTGTTCTTCTTTAGGCGAAGTATCTGCGAAGTTTGCTTAGTTATTTGGATTCATGAAGGGATTGCCGTCTAGGTGCATCGGCTTCATGGCGCCTCAGGAGAAGATCTTTTGAACCACGAAAGGGCCGATCCATGTGGGTTCCCATTTTCCCAGTGGGTTGGTTCGAGTGGGAGGCTTTTCTTTGAGTACAAAGGTCGCCTTCCACGATGTCTCGGGATTTGACTTTCTTGTCGAAAGCTCTAGCCATCTGCTTTGATAGGCTCGGACGTGTTCCATGGCCTTTAGTCGTCGCTCGTCTAGCGAGCCAATTCGTCGTGTCGGCTTCGGGCCATTCAACTTCGTTGATGTCATTTTCAGCGGCACTCGGAGTGAGGAATTTCAGCTCGATGGGAAGAATTTGCTTCCATCCCGTATGTCGGGGCAAATGGGGTTTCTCCCGTGGTACATTACGGCGATGTGCGGTAGCCCCAAAGTGCAAGGTGCGGCTTCTCGGGCCAATCTCGTCCTCGGGTGGTCATTTTTCGGATGATCCGTTCGAGGGTTTTGTTTCTTTGCTTCCACGGCGCCGTTTGTTTGTGGCCGGTAGGGAGAAGATTTGTGGCGTGTGATCTTGAATTCGGCCGGCGATGCAGCCGAATTCCCCTTCGAAGTGTGAACCATTGTACGATATGACCTCATTTGGGATGCCGTATCGGCGAGATGATGTTTTCCTTGAGGAAATGCGCGACCTTCTTGGAGGTGAGTACCTTGTAGGACTTGGCTTCGACCCATTTGGTGAAGTAGTCGATGGCTACTAAGATGAACTCGTGACCAGATTCTTTTTGGCGGAGCGATTTTCCCGATGACGTCAATTCCCCAGTGGCAAATGGCGAGGTGTAGTCATGCGGTAGAGATCGTGAGGAGGTAGATGATTGAGGTTGGAGAACCGTTGGCACTTGTCGCGGCTTCGGACAAAGTGGATGCAATGCTGCCTCCATGGAGATCCGGTAGTAGCCCATCTGAGAATGATTTGCATCGGGGCTGCGGCGTTCATGTGGGGACCGCAAGCCCCATTGTGGACTTCGTTCATGAACTTGTTTGCTTCTTCTTGGGCGATGCGGCGTAGGAGTGGCCCGTGGTAGCGTTTCTTGTATAGCATGTCCCGAGGATGACGAAGTGAGAGGCGAGGCGTTTTAGGGCCATGATGCTCTTGGTTTTGACCCCTTACGTGTGTGGGTCTTCCTTGTTCATGAAGGTGGTTTCCCGTTCTTGAGGTATTGGAAGATGCTGGTTATACCGTGGCTCATTGACGGGCTTAGGTTACGGTTCGATCTCACAACGGTAGGCGAGGAATTTCCTTTCGCCCGAGCTTTGAAGGGTTTGATTGCTTTTCCTTCGGGGATTTCCTGAGGAAGCCAAGGTGGCTAAGGCATCTGCAAACTGTTTCGGTCTCTTGGCAAGTAGTGGAAGGTGACCTCTTCGAATTGTGTGATGAGGTCCTCCATGCGGGCATGGTATTTTTGCAAGCACAGGTCTATGGTTTTCCACTTGTTGGAGACTTGGTTGATGATCAAGTGAGTCCCCATAAACTTCGAGTTTACGGACATTCCTCTCGAGTGCGGCTTGTAGTCCGGCGGCGCGAGCTTCATATTCGGCGGCATTGTTGGTTACCTCGAAATTGAGCTTTATAGCAATTGGGGTGTGCTCGTCCTTGGGATCTACCAAGAGCATACCGATGCCGTTTCCCTTTTTGTTGGTGCTCCGTCGAAGAACGGTTGCCATCGATTTTCGCCTTCGATTGCGAAGATTCCCTCGTCTGGAAATTGTGGTTCGGGGCCTCGAGCCTCGTCGGTTGGGAAATCGGCCGGTTGTTCGGCCATGGCCCGTCCCTTGATTGACTTTTGGTTTACGTACTTGATGTCAAATTCCGCTAGGAAGAAAGACCATTTGGCGAGCCTCATTGACGAGAGATGGTTTGTCGAAGAGGTACTTGGTGGGTCCATTTTGGAAACCAAGTGTGCGTGTGCGGCTTGCATGTAGTGCCGTAGTTTCCCGACAACCCATACCAGGCTGCGCGAGTTTCTCGAGGGTGAGTAATTGAGTTATTTGCCTTGAAACTTTCGGCCCCGAAGTAGATGGCGTTTTCGACTCGTGACTCCTTCTTTTCTTGACGAGCATGGCTCCAAGCTGCGGTGTCGGTCACGATTAGGTATAGCAACGGTGGCTTTTCCTCGTGGGGAGGACGAGAGAATCGGAGGACTCACAAGGTATGCTTTTATTTTCTCAAAGGCATCTTGGCATTCGAGTTCCATTCGATGTCGGCGTTCTTCTTCATCGGTTTGAAGATTGGCTCGCACATAGAGTCAATTGGTTGACAAGCGGCGATATATTGCGGGCGGCCCATGAAGCTTTTCACCTCTGTGCGAGTTTGCGGTGGTCTCATTTCGATGATAGCCTTGATCTTTTGAGGATCAACCTCGATGCCTCTCTCGGTGACCATGTATCCCAAAACCTTGCCTCGGCTAACTCCAAATGTGCATTTGGCAGGGTTAAGCCTCATTGAGTGTTTTCGGAGCGATTGAAGAATTTTCTCGGGTGCGTGAGGTGTTGTCCATCGATCCCTTTGAGTGAACGATCATGTCATCAACGTACACTTCGATCTCTTTGTGGATCATATCGTGGAAGAGGGCGGTTCTTTGCCGTTGGTAGGTAGCCCCGTTCTTTAGTCCGAACGGCATTGCGTAGTGATAGGTTCCCCGAGGGGTTGTGAAAAGCTGTCTTTTCTTGGTCTTCTTCGGCCATCTTGATTTGATTGTAGCCGGCAAACCGTCCACGAAGGACTTGACTTGAAATTGGGTGTAGTGTCTACCAACATGTCGATGTTGGGTAGTGGAAAATCGTCCTTGGGACTTGCTTTGTTGAGATCTCGGAAGTCCACGCAGCGGCGTACTTTTCCATTGGCCTTGGTGACCGTGACGATATTGGAGAGCCATGTGGGGTACTCGATCACCACGATGAAGCCGACGCGGAGCATTTTTCGATCTCCTCTTTGACTTGTAAAGACCATTCCGGCTTGATTCGGCGTAGCTTTTGCTTGATGGGCTTAGCCTCGGGATTTAAGGGAATCCGGTGTTCCACAATGTTAGGATCTAATCCGGGCATGTCTCGGTAAGACCAAGCGAACACGTCCACGAACTCTTTGAGCGGTGCGATCAATGCGTCTTGCTCTGTGCCGGTGAAGAAACTTCCGATTTGCGTCTCTTTTGGCTCTTCGGCGGTTCCCAAATTCACTTTGGTTAAAACCTCCTCGGCGACTTGGGCCCGGTTTTCTCTCGTTTGACAACATGCTTAAAGATGTGCTTAATGTATTGTTCGTTTAATGTGTACGCTTCTTTATCAAGTGAATCGTTATTAGCTTGTTTGTGTGTTAGTTAATTTATCGGTTGTTAAAGATGCAATGAGAGGATACTCGGAAAGATCGAAGCATTCATTAAGAGCATACGGGAATACATTATTGGCAATGAGTTCGTAATCTTACGGCGTGAGGCCGTGGATGACTCGAGAGACTCAAATTCAAAGCTAATGGACTCGGGATGAGTTTTGACACTAGACTCTAGGACTCGAGGGTCGGACCAAGTTGTTCGATCATGTCCTTTTTCTTTGGCGGTGGGTCGGAGAAGGTGGCCCGGTTATTGAGTGGCAATGAGCTTGATAGGAGATGGGGCTTGAAGGGCTTTATGTCACCGTTCCCGATCATTGCTATCACGAGTTATCGAAACAAAATCGATTAGATCTGGCATCTCGATTTCTTCTTTGAAGAAGCGAGGTGGAAGCGGTGGCTCGTCCCAAGCATCGTCTGCGGAGTCTTTTGCTTTTGTCTTGGGCATTACTAGCTCGAATGCGGACTCGTCCCGCTTGTTGAAGGCGGGAGTGTTGACGAGAGAGTTTTCGAGTTCTTACGCGAAGAGGGGTTTTTCCGAACCAAAATTCATTGTGAATAGTGGTGGTTGTGGATCCGGCGGGCGGTGTGTCGAGAAATGCTCTTCGGACGGGATTTGGCTTGAGGCCTACGAATCTTGCCGGGTTCTGCTGGAGCTTGTCCATGGTTGTCGGCCGGCTTTGTTTGGCGGCGATCGGCTCTGTTCCCTTTTACGGATCTTCTTCCAAGTTGCCGGCCTTCTTTGTGAAGTACTTGGTCATGTCGAAGGCTGTAAGGACGAAGATCGGAGATTGCGTGCGAAGCCTCTTTTGTTATACGTGGAGCGTTTTCGTGCGGCTCGCTTGTCCTCCGCAATGTGTTCGGGAGTAGGAATGTATCCCGGGCCGTGCGAGGTATTACATTCTTTGATATTGATGATACATTGGGTGCCACGATGGCGTTTTCCCAAACGAGCCGGGATGTAGTTCATGTGCTTCATCATTTTCATCGGGGGAGGGATCTTGTCCCAAATCAAAGGCGGTCTATGTGGCACACTTGGGCCTTTGGGCTTTCGATGGTGAACCACTGTTAGCATCATGCCATCATCGTCGGGTTTGATCTCTAAGACCGGGACGCCGTTTGTGTCGGTCCTTTCGTTGACTACGCTATCACCGTAGATGATGGTAAGATACATTCCTTGGACGAACTTTACGCACCGATGGAGAGTGGATGCCACCCCATTGATGCTGGTGTAGCCGAGGGCGTCCCAAAATGGCGATGAATGTGATCGGGATGTCGATGACTTGGAAATCCGTCGGGACCATTTGTTTTCCGAACCACAAGTTCAAGGTGGCTATTCCCAAGGCTGGGCGGGACGTTGAGTCGTATGCCTTGATTGCTGAGTCGAGGGTTTTAGATCGGTTGCTTTGATCCCTAGCAAATCCATCATTTTGGGTGGAAGGACGTTCATGGATGATCCCCATCTACCAAGACCCGTGGGAGGCAGCTCGTCCGGTTGAGCTGTTATGTAGAGAGGCTCATTGTGGTCGGCCCCAAATTTTGGAAGGTCGAGCTACGTGAAAGTGATGATATTCTTTGTAATTGACGTTGCCAATCATACGAGCGCTTCATCGGGTGTCCTTTGTGATGGGAACCATAGTGCAGGCCGAGGCTTTCTTCCAACTTGAGCTTGTGCGGGTAAGATGAAGTGAGTAAGGACCAGAGTGAGATGTTAGCTGAGTGCGCTTGAGGCGTGTCAAGACAGGGATCTTCGGCCTTTGGGTCCAAGGTTTCGGCTTCTTTGGCGTAGGGCCCCTTTTCGGTTCGTGGCTCGAGGTATGGGCGGCCTTTTGTCTGTCCGTGGAGGATTCACTGGGATTTGGCCAGGAACGTGTCGAGAACATTCACCTCTGGACTTATGGTTTTGCTTGTCTCTCCCATTTACGTAGTGGGAGGAGCACGATTGGCGTAAGGCCGGCTGCGCATTTCAATTCGTTCACTGTCATGGCTTTCTTGAAGCATCAATAGTGGCTTTGAGATCTTCCCAAGACAGGGGTTGGATTATCGGATCTTCGGGCCTTCGGTGGCGGTGCGAAGCTTCGTCCCGGTGATCATGGAGCGAGACATTGCCATGGCCTTGTGCGAGCTAGGCTTCTTTGGAGTAGATGACATAGTAGTCAAACTTTCCTGAGGGTTCTCGAGGGTTCGGCGTGGGATCACCGGATTCGTACCTCTTTTTCAGTTTTTGTTGAGAAGATAGCTTCTTCTTTCGTCGAGGACGGCCCTCGTTCATTGCATCACTGGAATTCCATTTCCGGACAAGCACCTGTCAATCGCACGTCCCACCGAGATGTGTTCGTTGTTCGGCGGTGGTAGGGACCTCGGGAGGCTGGATGGGCGGGCTTTCCTCTGGAAGGTCTTGTGGTCTTACGTCATAGCTGCATGGCTCGTACGAGGGTAACGAGGTTGACTTACGGGAGACAAATGAGAGATGTTAGAGGCTGTAGGAGCAATTATGACTTGGGAAGCCCCGAGGTAGTTGGGTGGCTAATGTTCGAAGTGGTGCATGGCACCTTCGATCCGAGCTTGTTGCTCACCTTGACGTTTCTCAATAGCCGTGAGGACACCAAACTTCTTCCAATGTTGGGAAATTTCTTGGGGGTAAGGTCCCGGTCTCATCGTTGTTATCCACCGATTTGGCCATGGGGAGTTGACGGAATGTCCCGGTGACAGAGCCGGGAAGGAGGTAGGACCTTCTTTGTTTTGACACTTTGGGAGACGGGTTCCGGGTACTCTCGACCACTCTACGTTAGGTTGGAGGGTGATGGGCAAGGTTTAGACACAGGAATGGCCTAACGGGATAAAAGGGGGAAAGCTCACGTGGCATGCGGTTTCCGTTTCTTTTATTTATGATTTTTTTTGTTGTTTTAATTTACTTAAAACAGTGTTTTCTCAGAATCCTAGGTAGGTTGGAAAAGATTGCTCTTCTTTTTCGCAACTATGCTAGATCCTGGGTCAGTGGAGACCATCTGTGCGGCTATAAGCCCCTCGTTTTGCACTGTATTTCGACATCCCGGGGTGGACGGCCCCGGGCGAGGGTCCTATAGTGCAAGCGGTTTCCACCGGCCTAAAAGAAAAATCGAACCTAAGGACCGAGCTTTGTCATGTTCGTTTTGATGCGTTAGCCATGTGAATAGTGAACCGAGCCGGCCACTAAGTCAAGATCGGAGTCAAGAGTTCGGCATGACCTCTCTTTACCTTGCTTGCGCAAGGGATGCAGTGACGTTAGGCGTTGGGTGGGTCATATTGTCATGGGCCGACGTATCAAAGGCGTGATGACATGGTGTCATGTGAGCATGGATGTATATCGGGACGGAACATCGTGCAGGTGTAGCTTCGGAAATCAAGATCGAGTCAAGATTTTAGCATGACCTTTCATCGCTTTGCTTGCGCGAGGATCTTGAGTTCCGAGCCTTGACTGAAAAATGGCCGGCATGGTATATGTATCCAGTGTATGACACCTGAGTAAAAACCAGCAAGTACGGGCAGAGTGTGACTCAAGACTCAAACGTGCGGGGTTGACGCTTGGCTAGGATGGGATGTTTGGAATGATCCGTGCGCGTCCAAGAGGCCTAGGAAGACCAAACGGACTGCAACTGAGACCACTCCGAGTTGAGGGTTGTAGTGTGTAGTGTATCCGAGGCAGCAGTGCGCGTAGCTTGCGGTGTAACCGAGCAGCAGTGTGAGTAGAGTGCGGTGTAACCGAGGCAGCAGTGCGCGTAGTGTGCGGTCTCTAAAATTCTTTTTCTGAGTAAAACAGAAGTTTTTGAAGAATTTTAAATGTATGCACAGATGTATATTGATGCATTTTTTTTGTATTTTTTTTTTGTAAAATAAAAAGTAAAGCACGTGCACACACACACAACAGTTAAAGAAGGGGGTAAAATGAAAGTTTGACCCTCATCATCGTTTTAAAAATCTTTTGTTTTGTTTAAAAGTTTTTAAAACAAAATGCCTCCCCAGCAGAGTCGCCAACTGAAATTACCCGGATCCGAGAGGCTCGCGCCCCGGCATCTGGCATCTTTCGCGTTGGAGCGGTTTAGTCTCGCCGTTTGTTTTCGCATTTGTAGAGTCGCCACGCCGTTTTTATTAAGCCCAAAACATTGAAAAAGGGCATCAGTTTAAAGATAATTTTAAACTGTTTTTGTGTGATGAGATTTTGAGTTCGGAGGTCAGATGACTCCTCGGGAAGAGAATATTAGAATATTAGAGCTCACCCGAGTCGCCTCGTAAAACGAGTCTTTCGGATACCCCTAATATCCTTTAAATGTTGTGTGTGTGTGTGTGTGCTTTTAAAAATGCATGCTGTATCGGATGTCTATATTGTATGCTATGTATGGAAAGGTATTGAAATAGTGTAGGAAGGAAGCCTTACCAATGTTGGTTCGTGTCTGTCTTCCGCTGAGGAATAGTGTTTGAGGTCGGAGTAGCGTTCCGGTACGGATCGGGATTGCTTCGGGAGGGGCCGGTTGTATGCGGACAGAGTTTCGGCGTGAGTTGATGTTGCAGGCTGCGTTCGGGCAGAGGTTCGGCGTGCATGGGGCTCGTCGGGATCACTCGGGCAGAGGTTCGGCGTGCGTTGAGATGGCAGGAGTCACTCGGGCGAGTTTCGGCGTGGTTTGGGATCGCCGGTTTGACTCGGAAAGAGCGGGACACCGTGGAAAGACCGAGCAAGGCCTCGGAGTACCACGAGGGGCCTCGAGTACCTCGAGAGTGCCTCGGGGCAGCGCGGGAGCGTCGCGGGAGCGCTCGGGAGGCTTCGGAGCACCACGAGGGGGCTCGGAAGGCCTCGGAAGGATCCGAAAGGGGCGGGAATGCCTCGGAAGGACTTAGAGGGGAAGCCGAAGGCCTAGGGAGGAAGAGAGAAGTGGGAGGTGTGTAAAATGAGGAGGGGGAGCCCTCTATTTATAGTGCCGAGATTTGGTGCAAAGAGGTCCGTACGGACCTCCACAGTAATCCAAACTTTTGGTTTTCCTCGATTTGAGGAATGCGTGATGATGGTGAATATTCTGAAATCATGATGTTCCCTGTGCAATAAGGTCCGTACGGACCATCTTGCATGCAAAGAGGTCCGTACGGACCAACTAAGCAAGAGGGTAATCATTTTCTCCGGGATTTGAGGAAATATTGTGGACTTTAAGGGGATTCAGTAATTATGATAACAAAGAGGTCCGTACGGACCATTATTGCTTTTCCAATTTCTGAAAATTCCCGAAAGGTCCTTTTGTCCCTTTTATCCCGTGAAGGCTCCTCCACTTGGTTTGGTTGGGGGTTTTAGAGAGGGTTTTGAGTGAGAGGGGTCGTCGAGACTGCGTTGATGAGTCTGCGGTGCTTCCCGTGTGTTTGAAAGGGTGTGATCCAGATTGGGGTACTTACACCTACGAGTCTCTGATGGCTCAGAAAAATGAAGTTTTGAAGGAGGTGGAGACTCTGAAAACTGCCAAGGCCAAACTGGAGAAGGAATCAGGGATCTGGGCCAACAGCCTTCGTGCAGCCGAGGGAAAAGTGGAGAAACTGTCATCTGACTACAAGGCTGCTCGTGGTCAGATAGAAACGATGAGGGCTGATCACCAGGTGGCTTTGGAAGATGCTAAGTTGGACGTCGTCGCGGAGTTTAAGGGAGGCGCTGAGTTTCTTCAGGTTGTCACTGAGAAGGCCAGTGGCTTCTTCCAGGATGGGGCCAAGCATTTGGCAAGACGGATCCTTGCGGATCCGGAGACCAAGGGTTTAATGTCTACGAGAAAGTTGGCCGACCTCTGCACAGAACCGTCGCATGACCAGGAGGCTCGTTCAGTCCATCCCCTCGTTCCCTTCAATGACAACGACTTGGGTATTATCAAAGAAGACGACGGGAAGGATGGGAAAGACGAGTGGCCCATCCCAGCCATAGACCCAAATAACTTCGACGCTTATTATGCTTACTTCCTTGGAGATGGTCCTGATCCAGACGAGGCTCCATCCAATGCCGGCGATCCCCAGTGATTTATCTTTTTGAAATGATTTGCAGTGTTTCAAACAATGTTTCACCTTGGCTTTGTGGTATCAAACAATGTTCCAAACAATTTTAAGTTTTTGTAATGTAACTGACCCGTTTCCTCGTAGTTTAGAGGGGGTCGTACAATTTGTTTAATGTTTTGGTTATTTAATGCTTTTGCTTTCTGTTTGTTAATCTGTGTTAACGTAGATAGCGTGTGATAACCTATTAAACGAGTAAGTTTGAGGACAAGTGTTAATGGTCGTCGTAAGTGGTGACCAGAGCATGGGTCGTTCTTAAATGACCGACCCTTGTTCGTACTTGTGTTTTCTCAACTTCTCAATCGCTCGTAGGAATAGTACGAAGGTCCGTAGGTATTTGCTCATAGGCTAGATTCTAAGGACGAGTCGTCTTATTCCTTTATAGCAGTCGACGAGGTCTGGCCTCGTCTAGCCTTTATACTTGGCTAAAGTGGGCGCAAATGTCGAAGTCTTGGCTTCGACTGATCTTTATACTTGATCAAAGTGATTGTAGGGGTCAAAGTTTTGGATTCAACCGCTCTAAGTATCTTGAGTTTGTAGAGAATGTTCAAAGCGACGAGTTTCATTGATAACTTTAGCCGACAACGATATTACATTGACATCTTATCGCTTTCCAAAACTACTGGGATTTATAGTCTATCCCTTACAAACTTCCAAAACTTCAAAAATTTCTTTTGACAAAATTATATAAGGAACCACAAATAGGGTGCCCTGAGGGCGCTGAGGGACGACGATCTTTAGAAATAATACTTCATGAGGTGGTTGGCGTGCCACGGATGTTTGAGTTGTTCACCATTTGGCTTAGCAAGGCGATATGTTCCTTCTCTAACCACACTGGTGACGATGTAGGGTCCTTCTGAGTTGGGGGAGAGTTTGTTTTGATGGGCCTTGAGTCCCGTTGCTTCAATTTTTCTGAGAACGTGATCACCGATCTTGAAAAACCTTTTCTTCACTTTCTTATCATGGTACGCCTTGGTTCTTTTCTTGTAATTCTCCATCCTCAATTGAGCGTCCAATCTTCGCTCGTCCACAAGGTCAAGGTCGACCTGTCGATTGTGGATATTCTTCTCAATGTCGTAGAGAGCCACCCGATCAGTGGGAAGCTGAAGCTTGGCGGGAGCCATGGCCTCAGAGCCATAGGCTAAAGCAAATGGGGTTTCCCCGGTGGGCCCCCGGATGGTTGTGCGGACTGCCCAGAGAGCTGAGGGGAGTTCATCCAACCATCTCGTATCCCTTCCTTCAAGATTTTTACATAGGGCTGACAAGACGAGCTTGTTTGCTGCTTCAGCTTGTCCATTGCCTTGGGGATAGGCAACAGACGACTTGGAATGCTTGACACCCATTCTGTTTAGCTCTTTTTCAAACTTCCTTGAAAATTGTAGGCCGTTGTCGGAAACAATTACCCTTGGAATCCCAAAGCGACACCATATTGAATCGTGGATGAAGCTTAGGGCATTGTTTTCCGTAATCTTGTTCAGAGCTTTGGCCTCCACCCACTTGGAAAAATAATCAACTGCCACAATCACATACTTTACTCCTCCCTTGGCCTGTGGGAAAGGCCTGATCAAGTCAACACCCCACATGTCGAATGGCCAAGCTGCCATGACTGGGGTCTGTTCCGTCGTTGGAAGTTTAGGGAGGTCGGCGAACCGTTGGCAAGTGTCACATTTTCTTACAAACTGCTTTGTATTCTCTCGGAGATGGGGCCAGTAGTACCCCATGGTGATTAATTTGTCAGCCAATGTACGGGCCCCCGGATGGCCCCCGCATTCTCCTTGATGTACTTCAAAAAGCAGCTTAACCACTTTATCAGGGTGGACGCACTTCAGCAGTGGCCTGGTGATGGATCGTCTATAGAGTTCGCCCTCTACGACCGTGAACCGGGCGGCCTTCCTCTTTACTTGCCGAGTCAATGCTTCATCAGTTGGTAGCTCATCTTTCTCAATAAAGGCTTTCAGCTCGTCGATCCAACATCTTGGGCCGTCTTCCACGCACAAAATCTTCACCCGATCATAAGCTGGTTGTTCGAGGTAGGCCAGGTGGTGGCCATGTTCATCCTCAGGCAATTGGTCGGTGGCTAACTTAGAGAGTAGGTCGGCGTGTTCATTGTCTTCACGGGCAATTCTCTGGATGGCCCAAAATTCTAGCCCCTGAATTAACTCGCCGACCAAGGAATGATACTTCTGTAGGGTGGAGTCGACGACCTGATAGTCTCCACGCACTTGGTTCACAATCAACTGAGAATCACAAAACGTTGCGATCTTAGTGGCCCCAAAACATTTAGCGTACTCAATTTCCGCTACTAGTGCTTCATATTCTGCCTGGTTGTTTGACGCCTGAAATTTGAACCTCAACACTTCTTCAAAAACCGTGCCACTTTCTGGCTCGACGAGCACAATCCCCGCCCCACTGAGATCCCTTGTTGCTGATCCGTCTGAAAAAACCTTCCAACATCCGACGGGCAAAACCAATTCCTCCGGTTGGTCGTTGACCTCCTTGCCCTTGTTCACTTTTTGTTGTGGTCTTTGATCGTCGTCAATGCTGAACGACGTCTCAACCAGAAAGTCGGCCAACGACTGGGCTTGTAAAGTCTTCCTTGCCATATAACGGATGTCAAACTCAGTCAGTTCAATGCTCCAATTCAACAGACGACCGGAGCTCTCAGGGCGATGCAAGATCTTGCGCAGTGGGCATTTGTGTATACAATGATGGGGTGAGAAGAGAAGTAAGCTCGTAGCTTTCGTGATGTGATGACGAGAGCATAAGCTATCTTCTCAGCGTTGAAGTAGCGGGTTTCTACGTCGGACAAGGCTTTGCTTACGTAATATACGGGCCTCTGTATCCCATCCTCCTCTCTTACCATTACGGCGGCGACGGCCTTGTCACTTGCCGAGAGGTATACAAATAAATCTTCCCCTGCAACGGGGCTGCTGAGGAGAGGTGGGGAGCCCAGATATTCCTTAAGCTGCTTGAATGACTCGGAACACTCTTCTGTCCATTCAAAATCCTTAGCACCTCGGAGACCTTTGAAAAACGGGAGTGATCTCTCGGCGGATTTGGAAATAAAACGGCCCAAGGCTGCCACTCGTCCATTCAATCGTTGGACTTCCTTGATGCTTTTTGGTTCTGCCATATCAATCAGAGCCTTGATTTTTTCGGGGTTGTCTTCAATTCCCCGCTGTGAGAGCATAAATCCCAAAAATTTTCCTGCGGCCACTCCAAACACGCACTTGGCCGGGTTAAGGACCACATCATTTGCTCGAAGGTTGGTGAAGGTTTGTTGTAGATCGTCAACATGCTTTCTTTTCTTGGACTTGACGACCATGTCGTCAATATACGCCTCCAAGTTGTCACTGAGCTGCCCCTTGAACACTTTGTTGATCATTCTCTGGTACGTTGCCCCGACATTTTTGAGCCCAAAGGACATCTTTATATAACAATATGTTCCCCCTGCGGCCTGGAAGGCCGTCTTCGGAATGTCTTCTTCGGCCATCTTGATTTGGTGATAGCCAGAGTACGCATCAAGAAAACTCAAAGTCGTATGACCGGCCACAGAATCGACAAGCTTGTCGATTCTGGGCAAGGGGTAACTATCTTTGGGGCACGCCAAGTTTAGGTCGGTGAAATCTACGCACAGCCTCCACTTTACGTTGGTTTTTTTGACAAGAACCACATTAGCCAGCCACGTTGTGAACCCAGCGTCCACAATAATCCCAGCACTTAATAACTTCTCAATCTCTTGTTTTATGGCGATCTCCTTCTCAGTCGAAAAAATTCTGCACCTTTGTTCCTTGAACTTCATTGTGGGGTTTACTCCCAGCCTATAGACGGCTACCTCTTCTTTGATACCCTTCATATCCTCAACTCTCCAGGCAAAAACGTCGAGGTTTTGTTTGAGTAGGGGGATTATCTCTTCCCTCTCCTCAGTAGATAACTGAGACCCCAGTTTGATTTTTTGCTCTGGATAGTTTGGGTTAATGACCAACTCCGTTAGCTCGTCGGCCGGTTTCATCTCAGGAGCGTCGTCTCTAAAGTCCATGGATTCAATAACAATTTCTTTAATTTTCTTTCTTGCCTCGGGGGTGAGGTTTGGAACCTCGTCTTCAATCAGCTTATCTAGCCCGGCCCCCGATTCGTGGGCGACCAAAAGTTGCGGTTCTGCAGCTTGGTCGTCCATGAATATTTCAGCAAAGGCCTCGGGGTCGTCTACACACTTGATTGTTGAGACACTGGCATAAGAGGTCGTCGTCTGTTTTATCGACTTAGAGAGCTTCACAATGTGATTTGGGTTGTCTATCTCAACAGTCCGCTTTGCCTTCAGCACATGCTCCAAAAATTTTGGGGCCATCCCCAGCACACATCCGATTCCCGCACGCGTAGGAAATTTAACTCGCTGATGAGGGACTGAAGCGACGATCCCTAAGGCAGCTTGGCCAGGTTGGCCGAGAATGGCGTGGTAGTCACTGACGACATCAATCACAATAAAAGTCACTGTTTGAATGGTTCTCAACGGGTGATCCCCAATATCGACTGGAAGGTCAATCTGGCCCTTTGCATCTACCCTGTGGTTGGTGAATCCCTCTAGACAACCTAAGTAGGGACTTAGGCGGCTATCGGGTAGACCCATCCGCTGGTAGACATTGTAAAACAAAATATCTTTGGCCGCGCCAGTATCAATTAGAATGCGTCTCGACTCACAGTTGTCGATGAAGCCAGGTATGACCAGGGTCTGTTGACGAGCCAATGTTAGTCAAATATATGTTTAAGTTTAGAATTGCTTAATCCCAATCACAACAAGCATTAATGTGGGCCCCTAATTTTAACTAGACTAAATAGAATTTTCTATGTATGATAGGTCCCCTTAGTGCTAGTGCCAGTGTGTTAAATCATGTAATTTTCTCAAGGCTTTGAAGACTTGAAGACCTGAAGATTTGCCCCTTTGTTTTATCTGTGAGTTACTCGGTTTAGCTACCTAACCGGTTGATCACTCAACCGGTGTGCCTACCTAACCGGTTGCCCCTTACCTAGCTGATATAACCTCACAGGTTACATCTTCTCTCTTGCCGGTTAAGGCTTTCTCAGCAAGCTTCCTTCGGCTAACCTAATCAAGCATTTATTGCTCCCAACTACCCAAAGCAACCTACTTTAGCTAAAGTTAGTAAAGCAAGCATGCCGAATGGACGAAGTGACATTCTACTTGGTATCGATAGCTCAAAATAGATTGTCAAAATAACCAGTACTCACATCCATCCAACAACTCAAGGAAAATCTTCTCTCTCCTATCTCAGGCATTTAATGCAAAGATCCTTAAATTCAAAGGCATGCCTGATCAAGTCATCATTGCAACCTCTTCAAAGACAACGACTCCTTTTCAAAGTTTACTATAAATAGCTTCCCTGGAGCATTGAAGAAGGTTGGTGCATTTATGATCCTTGAGAGTGAGCTGCTCTGAACTACCAACCTGCAAATCCATTAGTTCAAAGCATTCAAAGCAAGTCCCATTATTCACTAGACATCTCTGTAGGACTTAAACACTGAGCACCTCAATCAATACTGTAGTGTTCCCTTACTAGATTACTCATGGAACACATTGATTGATTCACACACAACACCCTAGAGAAATCAGCTAAACTTGTGAGCACATCTCTAGAAAACACCTGGTCATTATTGTAGCACGATCCGTTAGTGGTCACCCTTAGTTTGGCAGCCTTCAATCATTGGCTTGCAACTTGTAATAAATAGGAACCATTAATATAGCAGTGCACTTTCACAAATCCAAGTTCTGACCAAACTTGGTAGAGGACGTAGCAGTTATTTAACACTGTGAACCTCTTCAAACAATGTGTCATTTCTTTGTGAGTTTGTTCATTTATTGCTATGTTGTTGTAACTAGTTGATAATTTCTCAACTGATCACAACCTGTTGAATCAACTTACCGATTAATCTGTTTGCCTTACTTGGAGATAAAATTTGTCCTTGTTTTAATTGCTTAAGTTTTTGACTTACTGGCTTTTGGAACTCACTTACCGTTCTATACTTGTCTAACCGAAAAATCCGCTGTGCAAATTACTTAACCGGTTAATGAGTGTTTACTTTCAAATATTTTCTAAGCCAAAGTGTTTTTCGTAAAAAGTTTTGAACAGGCTATTCACCCCCCCTCTAGCCTGATTCCTACCATTTGGGACCTAACAGCCAATGGATTAGCTGATAGCTCGTAGGGGAAGAAGCTTATCACATCGTTCGAGATTTCAGACTTTTGGGGAACATGGGGTGCCTTTTTCAGGTGGTAAATTGCACTTTTGATTTGGTTTTTGCTGGTTTCCTCTGAGATTACTAGGACCATCCTTGGTTGTCTCTCCGGAGGGTCGTTGTTAACAGCTCTTGTGTTGGTTGCTTGACGATCCTTCCTTACGTACTGCTCGAGACGACCATCATCAATCCACCTTTGTATAATCTTCTTCAAACTGAAGCACTCTTCAGTGTCATGTCCCTTATCCCGATGGTATTCACAATATTTATTCATATTTTTCTTCCCCTTTCCATTGGGAATCATCTTTGGCGCTGGTCCAAGATCAACATTGCTCAAAATTTCGGCCCGCGACACCGTCAAGGGAGTGTACGATTTCGGGACTTTTTCAGCTTTCACTTGCTTGCCTTTCCCTTTTTCTCCAGCCTTATCCTTTTTTGACTTTGCCATCTCACCATCGTCGACGGCCTTTCCTTCCCTTTGTAATTTTCTCTTCTCTGCCTCGGCTACGGCATATGCTTTGGCGTAGAGATCCTTTCAGGATTTGGCTGGATGGACTTGCAACTCGTAGTCCAGAGTGGAAGAAACAATGCCATGCCTGAAACAATTGATGATTTCCCTATCTGTCAGATCTTCATCAATTTGATCCACCAACTTTTTAAATCTTTTGAAGTAACTCATAGAGCTTTCATTGGCCCCCTGCGAAATGTTGCTGAGGTCGTTGACAGTCTTACGACGATCTCCCGCCGTTGCAAATCTTCCCAAGAACTTTTTCCTCATCTGTTTCCACGACTCAATGCTCCCCTTAGGAAGGCCTCTAAACCATCGTAAAGCAGCGTCAGTTAGTGTGCTTGTAAGGGCCTTACACATAACATCGTCGTGTCCTGAGGCTCTAGCCACCACATACATCTGAGCTTCAAGATGTTGCATGTGATCTATTACGCTTGTCGAGCCGTCATATTGTTTCAAATCAGGAAGTTTAAAACCTGGTTCGGGAGGTCCCGTCTCTAGCATCCACGGTGCCAACGGATTCATAGTTCCACCATCATCTTCCGAATCGTCACTATCCACCTTGTTTCTTTTGGTCGTCAACTCCTCCACCTGACGCTTGAGTCTTAAGAATTCTCTCATATCGACTTCTCCTGCTGGGCCGGCTGGGGGGATCCTATCTTGACGAGGCCCCCGGGTAACGGTGTTAGACCGTTGCCTCTCGGTGGGAGCGGGTCGTCGGGAGATGGATCTCTCTCTGTAGCTTGGTGGTGGAGTTGGCCTGTAAGATCTGGATACCTCTCGTTCACGACGAGGGGGAGTACAGGTTCTTTCCCTATAGCTTGGTGCTCGTTCATTTCTCAAGGAAGGAGTCATTAGACGACCCCGAACAACTTGGTTCTGATTCATTTCAGGATTTTCGACTGCCAATACTCTACGAGGCTCTATCTCCTCATCCCGACGGTGCTGAGATGGTGCTCCTTCACTACGACGCTGATTAATATGGTCTCTAAGATCAATCTGGGGCACTACCCGTTCATCTCCAATGGCGACGTCCTCCCGACGACCTTCTCTCCTTCGGTTCCTTCTCCTCCCCGACGAGACGGTATGGTGGGACGCCTGTGGGGCTTGGGGCGCGGCCATTTGGATGAGTTCATTCTGGATTTGCAGGAATTCTTGAAGGACATTTTCTCTCTCGACGAGGAAAGCGGCTCTCTCGAGATGTGGGTTAGATGGGCCTCCCACATGACGTACAACAGCTACCTCTGGTCTCCTTTCCAGTGGAGGTCATCGCTGCCTCTCCTGAGCGGGTCTCTTCTCTCTTCTTCTTGCCGTTTGAAGGCCTGTGTCATTAACCACCCCTTGTGACCTGGTAACCCTTAAATTAGGGTTCCTAGGTGGAGAGGGTGGTCTAGGGTTTTCTTGCTGGCCTTGCTGAGGGGGAGGAAGTCCGCCTTCGTATCCGGTGGATTTGCTTGCTGTGTGTCCGTCTGACACCATTTTCCAGGTATTTTCCGGCTGCGTTTCTGTTGTTGAAGATCACTGACAAACGATTCCCGGCAATGGAACCAATCTGATGGTGCAGGAATGTGTTTGGGCTCAGGTATTGATGTCCAGCGAGATGATTGAGCTGACTTCGTGATCTGCACACCACAAGAAAGAACCGTGAAACTGCGCCGGGGGTCTTCCGGCAAGCCCTTCGGCATGAGAATCAGCGTTTGGACTGGAAAATAGTGATAACAATATGGAGAGTGTGTGTATACGTAAATATGCAGAAATGCATTACCTTTGTCCATGATTGTGTTCTCATATTTATAGTGGATGAGGTGGTATTAGGGTTTTCATATGAACCGTTGGATTGGGTTGCTGCCAACCATTGGATCATCTTGGTTTCCTAGGCATACACGTGTCACGCAGTGATTGCTCCGTCTGATTAAGGGTACTGCGATGTCTGACTCGGATAAGTGGTTTGGCTTATAAAGGAAAGTCAACCTGCGCACCTTTTGGCATTATTACTGCTTCCATGATTGCACGCACAGATTGTCTTGGTGTCAGGTCTGACTTTATCCCAATATAGCTAATTAATCAAGCTTATTGAGGAAGCTAAATGAAGGAACGACCTGGAACTGTATGTCCAGGAGGGTCGTCGCCTTCTCAAGACTTGACGGCCGAGTGGATGAGCGAGTCAGATCGCTCAATGGCGACGACCGTCATTCCACGTTGGAAAGGATTTTGGCTTGTGAAGGGAAGGCTCGTCGTTAGATGGGCTTGATCGCTCATTGGCGACGATCGCCATCTAGCGTGTCGACGGGCCATGTCTCCAAACCTTGATGGGCCTCATTGATCTTGATCTATTTGTGGGCTTGATAGCCCATAGCTCGTAGATATATACATTGGGCCCGGCCCATCACGAAATAACCCGTTCAAAAACTATGACACATAAAATTATAAAATTATGAACCACATTTTTGTGATTTTTTGTTGACTTATAGTATACTAGTACTCCCTTCGTATCTTATCATTTCTTCAAGAGTCCTACTTTTTCTTTTGGTTCGTATCAGATTAAGAGTTCCATTTCATAAATGATAAATTTTGAACAATGTTTCAGATATTTATATTCATAATGTAAACATACTTACAAAAAAACATTCATTATTGTTGTGAAAATCACGTTCTTGCGCAGCGGAATAACGGATCAAGCCTTGAGAATGAATAAATAAGATGCAACACACACGAAAAAGTAAATCACACACAAAGGAACACACAAGAATGTTAACCCGGTTCGTTGCAACAACAACTACGTCCGGGGGCGCTACCAAGCCAAAATATTCTCACTATAATATTTTCAAATGTTACAATCACAGCACCAATTTGTTTCTAGGCTACCACATGTATTTATAGGAACAAGAAATCAAATCCTAACAATAAAAGGATTCCTAACTTAAGAAAGTATTCTTCTTCCTTCACAAGTCTTCCCAAATATTGCTGTCACAAGGAATCCCAAATCCAAGAGGAAAACTGATCAAAATAGGAAACTGAATCAGTCCAGAATCGTACCAAGCGCGGCCGCCCTCCCTACGAGCGCGTCCGCGCTAATATCCAGAAACTCCAGCTCCTTGCTCGACACTCAGCCGCGGCCGCTGCGGCCTCAGCGCGGTCGCGCACATGGTCGAAATCAAGCTCCTGCGAAATTCCTTCATGATTTGACTCCAATCCCAACAATCTCCCACCTGGAGACAAACCATCCATGATACCTCGTCTTGAAACAAACAAATCTCAGTTTTCAGTGGCCAGCTAATGCGTTGGTAGCGCCCGGCCTCTTGTCTAGTTATCCAAGTGAATTGAAGCTGAGCAACGCTTCAACATAACTGTCGGTTCTACCATGCTCCGAGTCTTCATTCCGAATGATCCTCCCTGCACATCCCCGCTCACTTGCGTGCTAACTATCGATCCTGAACAGCGCGAATCCACGTGCCCCACACAATCACAAGCTTGGAACCTTTGTGTGTTCTTTGCAACCCATCGCATCACCGTTCTAGATTGTAACGACCCTAACCCTAGGCACCAATTTAACACCATATTATGTGCTTTTAATATTATGGTTAATATTATGTGTTCATTTTTATATCTTTGATTTCTTTTATTAGGGTGAGATGATTGAGAAAAATTAAATAAAGTCCTTGGGGAAAATATAATAATTGACAATAAATAAATGTGAGTAGTTAAACTTTAAATTATGTAAAGGAAAAGAAATAAATTGATGACAACATTTAATTAGGGTGTGGGGGACCATACTTTGTTTGACTTCTTTTCCCCAAAACCCTCCTCTTGGACCGGCCCCCCCCCCTTTCATCATTCACCTCACTTTACTTCCTCCTCCCCTCTCCCTCCTTCATTCATTTCATTTTACTTCTCCTAACAAAAACCTCCATGGAAACCTCCCATGAAAGCTTCATCTCCCAAGTTATTTCCAAGATGAATCCTCCTCCATTTTCAAATCCGGATGTACTTTTGAGAGTGGGGCAACTAGGAGAGTGATTCAAGCCAAGAAAATCATCCTTCCATCTTGTATTGCTAGAGGTGAGTTATTATGACCTTCTTTCTTCTAAATGTTCATGAGATATTATTGATATTATTGTTGTTAAGATGTTTATTGGATGTTTTGGGAACCTTCTTGAATTGAAGAAATTGGCTAAGATAATGAGGAGATGTGGTTGTTCTTGGAAGTGTCCAAGAATGAAAGAAATGGGTAGAATTAGTTTAGGATGTTTTGGAATTCTATTTGAAGTTGAGAAAATGGATAAATAAATTAGTATGATATTATTATTCATGGAAGTGAAATTGGAGTATAAGAAATGGGTGAAATTAGTTTAGGAGATTTAATTTGAAATGTGTTATTAAAATGGGTCAAGAAGGTAAGCCAATGGGTTAATTAAATTATGAAATTAATACTTGGAAAGTGATAGGAAATGGGTAGTGCTTCAAAGGGTAAATGATATAAGATTTAATCATTTTTGGTTACATGGGCTAGTATGGGAATTATTATGACTTTTCCTTTCCTTTAAATGTTCATAAATTATTTAAGGTTGTTATTTGGTATAATGGTTATATGATGCTTGTGAAATCTTCTTGGGTTGAGAAAGTGGTTAATGTCCTAGAAAAGTATTGTTATTCATGAAAGTGTTAAATGATGTAGGTATATCAATTTGGGAGTTTAAAGTATGTATTATGAGATCCATGAAGTGGGTATGCTTTTCTAGGTGTTCAAGACAAGGGAAAACTTTGGTTGGGACAAATGGGTATGAGTAATTTCTGCATTTATGTTGATTCTGGGCTCAGGTCACGAGTCGTGCCTGGTGGCACGAGTCGTGCCTGAGGTGTGGGACGAGTCGTGACTAGGGTTATAAGGAAGTCGTGCCTTGTGGGGGACGACAGATTCAGAGGAAGGTGCAATGGGCACGAGTCGTGCCCTGGGGGACGAGTCGTGCCCTGGCCTGGTTTCAAAGTATCAACTTTAGAGCTGTTCAAACCTAATCAAACTCGAACCAAAATGAAATCTCTTTAACCTAGATTAAAGTAGAATACTTTGGCTTCACAATGACATTCTAAGTGATCAAAATGGAATTGGGAAAGTACTTTAAATGTTGCTTGGAAAGCGCTAGTTAACCTAGTTTGGTAACTTAGCAGAAATGATTCTAACTTAGTAAATTGAGCTTGAACCTTCATAGAGGCCTTGTTTTATTGTATAATGACCTTGTAGGACGGATTGATGATATTTCCTTGCCTTACATTGAGTTCATATACATTGATTATATTGTGCATTGTGTGTTGATCAAATGCTGCACTCTGATTATTGGTTGAACATGAGTATATTTTACCATGTTGATATATTGTTATCCCTTTTTGTGGAATTTATTCAAGTATCTATTATGTGCTTGATAATGTTGAATACTTGATATAGTATTGCTATCTTCATGATATCTTTGTTGTAGTATGTATCCCTACTTTGGATCATACAATGTTTGGTTAAGCAAGTATGTTATTACTGTGCTTAGTTATGTAAATCCAGCTGGTATTGATTTAATTGTTTGTTGGGCAATGTTATGGATTTATAATGGCACCGAGCCGAGTTCATTATAATTCATACATTGCCGAGTTTGTCCCCCCTTGTGTGGGATTTGTGGGCTAGCATCTCCTTTTGAGGTAGATGGTCTAGTTTTCACCGGGATACGACCGTGTGTCCGAGTCCCAGTACCGTTATTGTTCATGGTTCCGAACCGCTTCATCGATTTATTCTTCTGCTCGGATGTGTATATCCTTTTGGAGATGAAACCTTGGCTCAGTATCCTTCTAAGTGTTACTTTCTCGTACTTACGTGTTGTGATATATTCATGCCGAGCCGGTCGTTGTCTCCAACCGGTATGGGACGGTTGGCGGTGGAGCCTCTCGGGTTATATGAATATGTCTTTTGATGTGTTGCCATGCTACGTGTTGCATCTTGTATGGCATCTTGCTGCATCCATAATAGCTTGCTGAGATTTATTCTCACCCCTCTCCCTTTACTGTTTTAGATCCCGAGACAGGTGGACCGGCCAAGTAAGGGCGGTGAGGAGTTCGGAGGTTATATTTTGGGATTTGTCGGGTTTGATTAGATGGGTATAGAAAGTGTACGATGGTATAAACCATTTGCGGTATTGTATTTATAAATCTTTATCTTAGGTTATAAACGATGCCTCTTTGTAATCGAAACAGTTTTCTTACTTTCTAAGTTAGTCAACTATTTCCCATTGTGAAAAGGTGTAGAGTTATTTCTAAATGGTTATAATAATTGTATTTGTTTTAGAAAGTTAAATAAAGATTTTAAAAGTCTATGAAGTTTGGGTTAGTTGAGGACGCTCCAGCTCGGGACACGTGTAGGTTCCGGGTCGGGGTCCTCACAGTTGGTATCAGAGCTCGGTTAGAGTTCTCGGGTAGAGTCTAGCTGAGTGAGAGTGTGCGATAACTTACGTCGAGAGTTTAATGCAGGAAATTGTTCAAAGGCAGAAAATGATATTGATCAACTAAGGAATCAAGGAAAGGTGAGTTATGGAAAGATAGATTTCCCCACCATCATTTGAGGTATTTTACCTGTCTCAGGAATTAGGGTTCATACTTTTATAAATCCTCGTACATTAGTTCTCATGTGGCATTACATTCATCTTTATTTCATAATTGGTCTAAGAGTTACCTTATGGGCTGGAGGTTCTACTCCGATGGGGTCGTACCTCGAATCATCCTTAATTATCTTAGTAGTTGTGACTTAGTGGGCATGTATTGCCGGTGGATTTGGTCGAGTTACCAATCCGTGAATCATCGTTATATTAACCTGAATTATTTGTGTAGTTGAGGCGGATAAATTATTAATTGCTGTTATGTCACATATGCGTAAATGTCGAAAGTATGATCTAAGGAATGTAAAGGATATGTGTTATATTTAAGTAAAAGAACCTTGAGTTCTCTCATGTACGGTGGTAAATGAATTTGTGAACTCTTAGTTGAGGTTAGGTATATGGCCTAATTAAGAGTGGTTTATATGGTAGAATTGTATGATTAGTCATTCATTGGTGCCTCATGGTGGAAATTAGATGTATGAGACTAGTATTGGAAGTGATAGTCTAAGTGGTGTTTTTCATGTGAGTTTCAAAATGGGTTTTCATCAGGTATCATACCAGGACATTGAGGCTTTGAATTGATATAAGGTACTATTTTAGTATTCGGATCCTTAGATAGAGGACACTAATTGGGATGATAGAATTGAGGATTCGTTTTGGGAATTTATTTGATAAAGAAGACAATGAGCTTAGTGAATCTCCGTAAGGATAAATTGTTACTATATTTAGCAAAGATGATACTTGGTGGTTAATTATAAGGTTATAGAGATCTTAAATAGGTAACTATGAAGGATAAGTATTCGTTAGCACTTGTTGACGATTTGTATGACTGATTTTAGAAACTAGTAGGATACTAAATGGTTATTAGTTGAATTTTTCGGAGTATTACAATTACAGTGAAATTTTGCTTTGAGGATATACTTAAGACAGCACTTATATCTAGCATGACCGTTTTGATTTGTGGATTGTGTATTAGTTTTGGGAAGGTAAATAGAGTAAATGCGAAGAAGTATAATAGATGCAGTTATTGGTGACTTATAGGATCAACTTCGGAAATGGGTAATGTATGATATATGGTTTGTTTTGAGGAACGATTATCATTAATTGAGAATATAAAATGAGGATAAATTTTATTGGAAGGCGGGATACTTTAGGATGATTACACCGTATAGGTTGACTTAGTTGCGCGACTCATATAAGGGATTGGTGTGATGCTTGGAAGATATTTACGTTATACGAATTTTGAGTTGTTGATGGTTATAGGGAGATAAGTTAGATTATACCGTTAATGTTTAATTGAAATTTGAGGATGATTTACCTAGTTTATAATCTTAATGATTGTTTTAGTGTTATTCATCGGAGATAGTAATAATATTGCGAGATTGTGTTTTCTTGTAAGAGAATTTAATTCAGTATAAATATTATGAATGGTGGCTATACTATAATTAGAGGTCGAACAAGAGTATTATGTTGGAATTGTTTAATTGTGTTTTAATAAGTGAAGGTGTGTGTTGAACTTCGGTGTGAGCAATTGTGCTCTTCGGGGATAATTTGATTTATTAAAGTCAGTAAACCGTATTTGTGTACATTTAAAATCTGTGAGTAATTTAACTATCTGCCACTGTTATGGGACGGTTGTAGATACTTAAATCACTTGAGTTATTTTGTCAGCTTATCAACCTTTTGAAAATTTTTAAATTGTGAGTGGTTTAGTTAATTAAAACTGGTATGGGCCGGTTTTAAATAAATAAACCATTCGGGTCTCTTTGGATCTCTTTTTATATTATCAATTGAAATTCTGAAAAATGTTGTAAATTTTTCGAAAGACATGTTACTTTAAAGTTATAATTCGTACAGAAGCAAGTAGAAAAGCAACCTAGTTCCCCTATAGTGATTAATTGTATTAAAAGTTTTGATCTGAGAAATAACTGATAAATCGTGGAGTTATTAATGTGGAAGTCGCAGTAGACTCGGTTTTTGTTTTGGAGTTGGATCGGCTCCGTTGTGGGCGGCCAACCATTCAATTTGAAAAGTGATTTGTCACCAGGCCTGAACATAATTGAAACATTGAAAGTAAAGAAGGGAATGTTGTTCTGTTATAGAAAGTTGAATTGTATTTTCTACTCGTTATATATATATATAGCTTGATGAGATGTTATTATTAAAGTCCTCACATATGTTAGGAGATAGTTTGATTTTATAAACCCCAAAGTGTTAAATGGATGGGATAGACATCGTTCGGGAAGGTCCTTTTTGGGATGTAGGAATGCTATTAAGTTAACCTTGTGAAAAGTTAAGGAATCATTACTTGTTGTTGATGAGATGCTACGGGCATGAACAATGGATGTTAATAGTCAATAGTACGTATGGTTACCAAGGGTTGAGTGCGTATAATAGTAGTTATCATTCTAACATTGAGAGGAAATTGTATGAAGCATAGTTGGGAAGAAAATATCGATCTCTAATTTGTCAATGAGGGTAGAGAAGCAAGGCCTAAGGTATAATTTGTTAATCCATTTGAAGTTTTAGAAATGGTTAGTGATTTGGCTTATAGACTAACTTGGAGCAAATTGTAGAGTATTCGAAGTTTTAAATGTAATATCGTAATGTGTTTGGTGACATAAGTTGTAATACTTTTATTTAATCATATTTTCATTGAGATCATGAAAAATTTGTGTTGGTGATATTTGTATAGTGTGCTTGGATCATTAAGTGGTAATATCATATTATTAATGGAATTAGAAAATTTTGGGAAGAAATCACAAATTGAAGGGACTATATGGGAACTGGAGTTTGAGGTATGCATGAGTAACCGAGGAGGATTGAACTTTTAGGTAAGTCCTTTTAAAATTCGGGACGAATTTTCTTTAAGGGGGAGTGAGTGTAACGACCCTAACCCTAGGCACCAATTTAACACCATATTATGTGCTTTTAATATTATGGTTAATATTATGTGTTCATTTTTATATCTTTGATTTCTTTTATTAGGGTGAGATGATTGAGAAAAATTAAATAAAGTCCTTGGGGAAAATATAATAATTGACAATAAATAAATGTGAGTAGTTAAACTTTAAATTATGTAAAGGAAAAGAAATAAATTGATGACAACATTTAATTAGGGTGTGGGGGACCATACTTTGTTTGACTTCTTTTCCCCAAAACCCTCCTCTTGGACCGGCCCCCCCCCCCCTTTCATCATTCACCTCACTTTACTTCCTCCTCCCCTCTCCCTCCTTCATTCATTTCATTTTACTTCTCCTAACAAAAACCTCCATGGAAACCTCCCATGAAAGCTTCATCTCCCAAGTTATTTCCAAGATGAATCCTCCTCCATTTTCAAATCCGGATGTACTTTTGAGAGTGGGGCAACTAGGAGAGTGATTCAAGCCAAGAAAATCATCCTTCCATCTTGTATTGCTAGAGGTGAGTTATTATGACCTTCTTTCTTCTAAATGTTCATGAGATATTATTGATATTATTGTTGTTAAGATGTTTATTGGATGTTTTGGGAACCTTCTTGAATTGAAGAAATTGGCTAAGATAATGAGGAGATGTGGTTGTTCTTGGAAGTGTCCAAGAATGAAAGAAATGGGTAGAATTAGTTTAGGATGTTTTGGAATTCTATTTGAAGTTGAGAAAATGGATAAATAAATTAGTATGATATTATTATTCATGGAAGTGAAATTGGAGTATAAGAAATGGGTGAAATTAGTTTAGGAGATTTAATTTGAAATGTGTTATTAAAATGGGTCAAGAAGGTAAGCCAATGGGTTAATTAAATTATGAAATTAATACTTGGAAAGTGATAGGAAATGGGTAGTGCTTCAAAGGGTAAATGATATAAGATTTAATCATTTTTGGTTACATGGGCTAGTATGGGAATTATTATGACTTTTCCTTTCCTTTAAATGTTCATAAATTATTTAAGGTTGTTATTTGGTATAATGGTTATATGATGCTTGTGAAATCTTCTTGGGTTGAGAAAGTGGTTAATGTCCTAGAAAAGTATTGTTATTCATGAAAGTGTTAAATGATGTAGGTATATCAATTTGGGAGTTTAAAGTATGTATTATGAGATCCATGAAGTGGGTATGCTTTTCTAGGTGTTCAAGACAAGGGAAAACTTTGGTTGGGACAAATGGGTATGAGTAATTTACGCATTTATGTTGATTAAGGCTCAGTCACGAGTCGTGCTCGGTGGCACGAGTCGTGCCTGAGGTGTGGGACGAGTCGTGACTAGGGTTATAAGGAAGTCGTGCCTTGTGGGGGACGACAGATTCGAAGGAAGGTGCAATGGGCACGAGTCGTGCCCCGGGGGACGAAGTCGTGCCCCGGCCCGGTTTCAAAGTATCAACTTTAGAGCCGTTCAAACCTAATCAAACTCGAACCAAAATGAAATCTCTTTAACCTAGATTAAAGTAGAATACTTTGGCTTCACAATGACATTCTAAGTGATCAAAATGGAATTGGGAAAGTACTTTAAATGTTGCTTGGAAAGCGCTAGTTAACCTAGTTTGGTAACTTAGCAGAAATGATTCTAACTTAGTAAATTGAGCTTGAACCTTCATAGAGGCCTTGTTTTATTGTATAATGACCTTGTAGGACGGATTGATGATATTTCCTTGCCTTACATTGAGTTCATATACATTGATTATATTGTGCATTGTGTGTTGATCAAATGCTGCACTCTGATTATTGGTTGAACATGAGTATATTTTACCATGTTGATATATTGTTATCCCTTTTTGTGGAATTTATTCAAGTATCTATTATGTGCTTCGATAATGTTGAATACTTGATATAGTATTGCTATCTTCATGATATCTTTGTTGTAGTATGTATCCCTACTTTGGATCATACAATGTTTGGTTAAGCAAGTATGTTATTACCGTGCTTAGTTATGTAAATCCAAATTGGTATTGATTTAATTGTTTGTTGGGCAATGTTATGGATTTATAATGGCACCGAGCCGAGTTCATTATAATTCATACATTGCCGAGTTTGTCCCCCTTGTGTGGGATTTGTGGGCTAGCATCTCCTTTTGAGGTAGATGGTCTAGTTTTCACCGGGGATACGACTGTGTGTCCGAGTCCCTGCAGTACCGTTATTGTTCATGGTTCCGGAACCGCTTCATCGATTCTTGCTGCTCGGATGTGTATATCCTTTTGGAGATGAAACCTTGGCTCAGTATCCTTCTAAGTGTTACTTTATCGTACTTACGTGTTGTGATATATTCATGCTGAGCTGGTCGTTGTCTCCAACCGGTATGGGACGGTTGGCGGCAGGGAGCCTCTCGGGTTATATGAATATGTCTTTTGATGTGTTGCCATGCTACGTGTTGCATCTTGTATGGCATCTTGCTGCATCCATAATAGCTTGCTGAGATTTATTCTCACCCCTCTCCCTTTACTGTTTTAGATCCCGAGACAGGTGGACCGGCCAAGTAAGGGCGGTGAGGAGTTCGGAGGTTATATTTTGGGATTTGTCGGGTTTGATTAGATGGGTATAGAAAGTGTACGATGGTATAAACCATTTGCGGTATTGTATTTATAAATCTTTATCTTAGGTTATAAACGATGCCTCTTTGTAACTGAAACAGTTTCTTACTTTCTAAGTTAGTCAACTATTTCCCATTGTGAAAAGGTGTAGAGTTATTTCTAAATGGTTATAATAATTGTATTTGTTTTAGAAAGTTAAATAAAGATTTTAAAAGTCTATGAAGTTTGGGTTAGTTGAGGACGCTCCAGCTCGGGACACGTGTAGGTTCCGGGTCGGGGTCCTCACAGTTGGTATCAGAGCTCGGTTAGAGTTCTCGGGTAGAGTCTAGCTGAGTGAGAGTGTGCGATAACTTACGTCGAGAGTTTAATGCAGGAAATTGTTCAAAGGCAGAAAATGATATTGATCAACTAAGGAATCAAGGAAAGGTGAGTTATGGAAAGATAGATTTCCCCACCATCATTTGAGGTATTTTACCTGTCTCAGGAATTAGGGTTCATACTTTTATAAATCCTCGTACATTAGTTCTCATGTGGCATTACATTCATCTTTATTTCATAATTGGTCTAAGAGTTACCTTATGGGCTGGAGGTTCTACTCCGATGGGGTCGTACCTCGAATCATCCTTAATTATCTTAGTAGTTGTGACTTAGTGGGCATGTATTGCCGGTGGATTTGGTCGAGTTACCAATCCGTGAATCATCGTTATATTAACCCGAATTATTTGTGTAGTTGAGGCGGATAAATTATTAATTCTTTGTTATGTCACATATGCGTAAATGTCGAAAGTATGATCTAAGGAATGTAAAGGATATGTGTTATATTTAAGTAAAAGAACCTTGAGTTCTCTCATGTACGGTGGTAAATGAATTTGTGAACTCTTAGTTGAGGTTAGGTATATGGCCTAATTAAGAGTGGTTTATATGGTAGAATTGTATGATTAGTCATTCATTGGTGCCTCATGGTGGAAATTAGATGTATGAGACTAGTATTGGAAGTGATAGTCTAAGTGGTGTTTTTCATGTGAGTTTCAAAAATGGGTTTTCATCGTGTATCATACCGGGACATTGAGGCTTTGAATTGATATAAGGTACTATTTTAGTATTCGGATCCTTAGATAGAGGACACTAATTGGGATGATAGAATTGAGGATTCGTTTTGGGAATTTATTTGATAAAGAAGACAATGAGCTTAGTGAATCTCCGTAAGGATAAATTGTTACTATATTTAGCAAAGATGATACTTGGTGGTTAATTATAAGGTTATAGAGATCTTAAATAGGTAACTATGAAGGATAAGTATTCGTTAGCACTTGTTGACGATTTGTATGACTCGATTTTAGAAACTAGTAGGATACTAAATGGTTATTAGTTGAATTTTTCGGAGTATTACAATTACGGTGAAATTTTGCTTTGAGGATATACTTAAGACAAAGCACTTATATCTAGCATGACCGTTTTGATTTGTGGATTGTGTATTAGTTTTGGGAAGGTAAATAGAGTAAATGCGAAGAAGTATAATAGATGCGCTTATTGGTGACTTATAGGATCAACTTCGGAAATGGGTAATGTATGTATATATGGTTTGTTTTGAGGAACGATTATCATTAATTGAGAATATAAAATGAGGATAAATTTTATTGGAAGGCGTGGATACTTTAGGATGATTACACCGTATAGGTTGACTTAGTTGCGCGACTCATATAAGGGATTGGTGTGATGCTTGGAAGATATTTACGTTATACGAATTTTGAGTTGTTGATGGTTATAGGGAGATAAGTTAGATTATACCGTTAATGTTTAATTGAAATTTGAGGATGATTTACCTAGTTTATAATCTTAATGATTGTTTTAGTGTTATTCATCTGAGATAGTAATAATATTGCGAGATTGTGTTTTCTTGTAAGAGAATTTAATTCAAGATAAATATTATGAATGGTGGCTATACTATAATTAGAGGTCGAACAAGAGTATTATGTTGGAATTGTTTAATTGTGTTTTAATAAGTGAAGGTGTGTGTTGAACTTCGGTGTGAGCAATTGTGCTCTTCGGGGATAATTTGATTTATTAAAGTCGCAAACCGTATTTGTGTACATTTAAAATCGTGAGTAATTTAACTATCTCCATTGTTATGGGACGGTTGTAGATACTTAAATCACTTGAGTTATTTTGTCGACTTATCAACCTTTTGAAAATTTTTAAATTGTGAGTGGTTTAGTTAATTAAAAGCTGGTATGGGCCGGTTTTAAATAAATAAACCATTCGGGTCTCTTTGGATCTCTTTTTATATTATCAATTGAAATTCGAAAAATGTTGTAAATTTTTCGAAAGACATGTTACTTTAAAGTTATAATTCGTACGAAGCAAGTAGAAAAGCAACCTAGTTCCCCTATAGTGATTAATTGTATTAAAAGTTTTGATCTCGAGAAATAACCGATAAATCGTGGAGTTATTAATGTGGAAGTCGCAAGTAGACTCGGTTTTTGTTTTGGAGTTGGATCGGCTCCGTTGTGGGCGGCCAACCATTCAATTTGAAAAGTGATTTGTCACCAGGCCTGAACATAATTGAAACATTGAAAGTAAAGAAGGGAATGTTGTTCTGTTATAGAAAGTTGAATTGTATTTTCTACTCGTTATATATATATATAGCTTGATGAGATGTTATTATTAAAGTCCTCACATATGTTAGGAGATAGTTTGATTTTATAAACCCCAAAGTGTTAAATGGATGGGATAGACATCGTTCGGGAAGGTCCTTTTTGGGATGTAGGAATGCTATTAAGTTAACCTTGTGAAAAGTTAAGGAATCATTACTTGTTGTTGATGAGATGCTACGGGCATGAACAATGGATGTTAATAGTCAATAGTACGTATGGTTACCAAGGGTTGAGTGCGTATAATAGTAGTTATCATTCTAACATTGAGAGGAAATTGTATGAAGCATAGTTGGGAAGAAAATATCGATCTCTAATTTGTTGGGCTGAGGGTAGAGAAGCAAGGCCTAAGGTATAATTTGTTAATCCATTTGAAGTTTTAGAAATGGTTAGTGATTTGGCTTATAGACTAACTTGGAGCAAATTGTAGAGTATTCGAAGTTTTAAATGTAATATCGTAATGTGTTTGGTGACATAAGTTGTAATACTTTTATTTAATCATATTTTCATTGAGATCATGAAAAATTTGTGTTGGTGATATTTGTATAGTGTGCTTGGATCATTAAGTGGTAATATCATATTATTAATGGAATTAGAAAATTTTGGGAAGAAATCACAAATTGAAGGGACTATATGGGAACTGGAGTTTGAGGTATGCATGAGTAACCGAGGAGGATTGAACTTTTAGGTAAGTCCTTTTAAAATTCGGGACGAATTTTCTTTAAGGAGTGAGTGTAACGACCCTAACCCTAGGCACCAATTTAACACCATATTATGTGCTTTTAATATTATGGTTAATATTATGTGTTCATTTTTATATCTTTGATTTCTTTTATTAGGGTGAGATGATTGAGAAAAATTAAATAAAGTCCTTGGGGAAAATATAATAATTGACAATAAATAAATGTGAGTAGTTAAACTTTAAATTATGTAAAGGAAAAGAAATAAATTGATGACAACATTTAATTAGGGTGTGGGGACCATACTTTGTTTGACTTCTTTTCCCCAAAACCCTCCTCTTGGACCGGCCCCCTTTCATCATTCACCTCACTTTACTTCCTCCTCCCCTCTCCCTCCTTCATTCATTTCATTTTACTTCTCCTAACAAAAACCTCCATGGAAACCTCCCCATGAAAGCTTCATCTCCCAAGTTATTTCCAAGATGAATCCTCCTCCATTTTCAAATCCGGATGTACTTTTGAGAGTGGGGCAACTAGGAGAGTGATTCGAAGCCAAGAAAATCATCCTTCCATCTTGTATTGCTAGAGGTGAGTTATTATGACCTTCTTTCTTCTAAATGTTCATGAGATATTATTGATATTATTGTTGTTAAGATGTTTATTGGATGTTTTGGGAACCTTCTTGAATTGAAGAAATTGGCTAAGATAATGAGGAGATGTGGTTGTTCTTGGAAGTGTCCAAGAATGAAAGAAATGGGTAGAATTAGTTTAGGATGTTTTGGAATTCTATTTGAAGTTGAGAAAATGGATAAATAAATTAGTATGATATTATTATTCATGGAAGTGAAATTGGAGTATAAGAAATGGGTGAAATTAGTTTAGGAGATTTAATTTGAAATGTGTTATTAAAATGGGTCAAGAAGGTAAGCAAATGGGTTAATTAAATTATGAAATTAATACTTGGAAAGTGATAGGAAATGGGTAGTGCTTCAAAGGGTAAATGATATAAGATTTAATCATTTTTGGTTACATGGGCTAGTATGGGAATTATTATGACTTTTCCTTTCCTTTAAATGTTCATAAATTATTTAAGGTTGTTATTTGGTATAATGGTTATATGATGCTTGTGAAATCTTCTTGGGTTGAGAAAGTGGTTAATGTCCTAGAAAAGTATTGTTATTCATGAAAGTGTTAAATGATGTAGGTATATCAATTTGGGAGTTTAAAGTATGTATTATGAGATCCATGAAGTGGGTATGCTTTTCTAGGTGTTCAAGACAAGGGAAAACTTTGGTTGGGACAAATGGGTATGAGTAATTTCTGCATTTATGTTGATTAAGGCTCGGGTCACGAGTCGTGCACGGTGGCACGAGTCGTGCCTCGAGGTGTGGGACGAGTCGTGACTAGGGTTATAAGGAAGTCGTGCCTTGTGGGGACGACAGATTCGAAGGAAGGTGCAATGGGCACGAGTCGTGCCACAGGGGGACGAGTCGTGCCCTGGCACAGTTTCAAAGTATCAACTTTAGAGCTGTTCAAACCTAATCAAACTCGAACCAAAATGAAATCTCTTTAACCTAGATTAAAGTAGAATACTTTGGCTTCACAATGACATTCTAAGTGATCAAAATGGAATTGGGAAAGTACTTTAAATGTTGCTTGGAAAGCGCTAGTTAACCTAGTTTGGTAACTTAGCGTAAATGATTCTAACTTAGTAAATTGAGCTTGAACCTTCATAGAGGCCTTGTTTTATTGTATAATGACCTTGTAGGACGGATTGATGATATTTCCTTGCCTTACATTGAGTTCATATACATTGATTATATTGTGCATTGTGTGTTGATCAAATGCTGCACTCTGATTATTGGTTGAACATGAGTATATTTTACCATGTTGATATATTGTTATCCCTTTTTGTGGAATTTATTCAAGTATCTATTATGTGCTTGATAATGTTGAATACTTGATATAGTATTGCTATCTTCATGATATCTTTGTTGTAGTATGTATCCCTACTTTGGATCATACAATGTTTGGTTAAGCAAGTATGTTATTACCTGTGCTTAGTTATGTAAATCCAGCTGGTATTGATTTAATTGTTTGTTGGGCAATGTTATGGATTTATAATGGCACCGAGCCGAGTTCATTATAATTCATACATTGCCGAGTTTGTCCCCCTTGTGTGGGATTTGTGGGCTAGCATCTCCTTTTGAGGTAGATGGTCTAGTTTTCACCGGGGATACGACTGTGTGTCCGAGTCCCCAGAGTACTGTTATTGTTCATGGTTCCGGAACCGCTTCATCGACTGTTGCTGCTGCTCGGATGTGTATATCCTTTTGGAGATGAAACCTTGGCTCAGTATCCTTCTAAGTGTTACTTTATCGTACTTACGTGTTGTGATATATTCATGCTGAGCTGGTCGTTGTCTCCAACCGGTATGGGACGGTTGGCGGCAGGGAGCCTCTCGGGTTATATGAATATGTCTTTTGATGTGTTGCCATGCTACGTGTTGCATCTTGTATGGCATCTTCTTTGCATCCATAATAGCTTGCTTTGAGATTTATTCTCACCCTCTCCCTTTCTTGTTTTAGATCCCGAGACAGGTGGACCGGCCAAGTAAGGGCGGTGAGGAGTTCGGAGGTTATATTTTGGGATTTGTCGGGTTTGATTAGATGGGTATAGAAAGTGTACGATGGTATAAACCATTTGCGGTATTGTATTTATAAATCTTTATCTTAGGTTATAAACGATGCCTCTTTGTAACTGAAACAGTTTCTTACTTTCTAAGTTAGTCAACTATTTCCCATTGTGAAAAGGTGTAGAGTTATTTCTAAATGGTTATAATAATTGTATTTGTTTTAGAAAGTTAAATAAAGATTTTAAAAGTCTATGAAGTTTGGGTTAGTTGAGGACGCTCCAGCTCGGGACACGTGTAGGTTCCGGGTCGGGGTCCTCACATAGATCCCGCTCCCATGTTGACCAAATTGGCTCCGCGTCGGCCAACTTCATTACCCAATTTTCTATCAACATACCGTTTAGTGAAATTTCTCCCACCATGGCGATCTCGGCCACCACCATTCACCATTGGGATGCGCCTTCGTTTCCCCCAACGACTCATGTTGCATGTGGTATACAACATATTTTCCACGCCGCCACGAGCCACCAAGCTAGCTCCGCGGTTTACCTTCCATGTCCCACAACCGAAGGTCACCACACAACCCTCCTTATCAAGTTGCCTTATGGAAATCAAGTTCCTCTTCAAATCCGGAATATGTCGCACATCACGTAGCCGCAAAACAGTCCCATCCGTTGCTTTGACCCGAACTACCCCTTTCCAATGACCTCGATCGGGATTATTGTCTCCCCAAACGAACAACCCCAAAATCACCCTAATGTACCGCTCCATCCTTTCGCACCCAGCGCACGAATGAAACGTCGAGCCCGAATCCAAAACCCACGAATCCGTTGAACCGTCTCCCACCCAAGATTAATGCATCCGCTAACTCTTCAAAGAACATTCAATTCCTTCGCTCCGCTCGACCGCTTCGGACAACTTCTCCTAAAGTGCCCTTCTCCCCACAATCGTAACAAGTAATCACCTTCTTGCCACTCTTACCCTTTTCACCGATATTCGGTGCTAGCTCAGATGTCCCCGCCTTACTCTTTCTACGAATTTCTTCGCCAAGAATCACATCAACGACATCCGCAAACTTCAACTTCACTTTTCCTCGTTGAAACGTTAATCGCTATCGCAGCCGTATCCCAACTTTCCCGGTAAAGAAGAAAGTAAAATCAACGCTAGTACCTCATCATCAAGAGTAATGTACCACGGAAGACGGTTGGGTCGCAGATTTGAATTCACTTACGTGCTTTGTCGCCGACATGCCCTCTACCATCCTTATGTTCACAATGCCTTCCTCATCGATGAGCCTTGTTCGCCGCCGATGGTGCCTCGTACATGCTCGCCAACATCCGCAACATCTCCATGGTAGTCTTCGCCTCCAAAACATTCTTCGCGACATCCTCGTCAACGTTCGCCTAACAAGCCCTAACGCTTCCGATCCAAGATTTCGAATTTTGCTTCCTCTATGTCATCCCGCTTTTCTTTTAATGGTAGATACAAATCCTTGTTCCACAAAACATCCTCGATCTCGCGTCTTCCAAAATTGAAATCCGTCCCATCAAACTTTTCGATCAACACCTTATTACCATCCTCCAAAGCTCCCAAGAAATTCATAGCAAAAGATAACCCAAGCAATGATTCGACAAAACCAAGAGCTCGATACCGGTTGTTGTGAAAATCACGTTCTTGCGCGGCGGAATAACGGATCAAGCCTCGAGAATGAATAAATAAGATGCAACACACACGAAAAGTAAATCACACACAAAGGAACACACAAGAATGTTAACCCTAGTTCGTTTGCAACAACATGACTACGTCCTGGCGCTTACCAAGCCAAAATATTCTCACTATAATATTTTCAAATGTTACAATCACAGCACCAATTTGTTTCTAGGCTACCACATGTATTTATAGGAACAAGAAATCAAATCCTAACAATAAAAGGATTCCTAACTTAAGAAAGTATTCTTCTTCCTTCACAAGTCTTCCCAAATATCATCGTCACAAGGAATCCCAAATCCAAGAGGAAAACTCGATCAAAATAGGAAACCGAATCGCCCGTAACCGTACCAAGCGCGGCCGCCTCTCCCTACGAGCGCGTCCGCGCTAATATCCAGAAACTCCAGCTCCTTGCTCGACACTCCAGCGCGGCCGCTCTGGCCCTCAGCGCGGTCGCGCACATGGTCAGAAACTGCTCCTGCGAAATTCCTTCATGATTTGACTCCAATCCCAACAATTATGTCCTTATAATGTTAACATATTTACAAAAAAATCAATTAAAAAGAGGTTTTATCATAAATGTTTTAACTTTTACATTCTCTCTCCTCTAATCTTCTATTCACTTGCAATTTTTTATTCATTTTTAAAAAATTTCTTAAGAAACGTGAAATATTACCCTAGAATCCTTAAAGTGGGTCGGAGGAAGTATTTATACTCCCTCCGTCCCGGACGACTTAGGATTTTTTGAAATGGCACGGGGATTAAGGAAAAGGTAAATGTTGTAAGTGTAATTTAAAAATAGGAGAGAGAATGAGTGGAGGGAATAGTAAATTATAATGATGTTGTGAGTATTAAAATAATGTAGGAGAGAGAATGAGTGGAGAGAATAGTGATTTAAGGTTTCCATTTTGGGCCGTCCTAAGTCGGGTGGGACGCCCAAAATAGCAAAAAGTCCTAAGTCGGTCGGGACGGAGGGAGTATTTGTTATGTGGCGGAAGGAGTATCTTGGTAGTGAATTTGAAGGAAGCCCAACCATTTAGTCATTTACAGAGAAAACTAAATTTTAATCCATTTGGTTCCGCAGCCCAGCCCATTCTTATCCTTAAGGTGGATGGGATCCGGCCTGGCCGCAAGTCCACAAACAGTAAGAGACCCAGATCTCCTAGAAAGAAACCAAGGCGCGGGAAAATACAGATTGGCGCCAAATTTGGACAAACACTGCAATTCAAGTAAAAATTGAATCGCCAGATCTAAGTTATCAATTTCACATTTCTCTAATTCAAGTTCGTTCCATTCATCAATTCGAAGGTTTTACAACTTGAAGTTAGAACCCTAATTTTGCCAATTAGGACTCAGAAAGCAGATGGCTCTCGAGGGTTTATCCGTTATCTGCGGTGGTCTTGGAATGATCGAAGAGGACGACGATGGCAATCGGATCGGCTACTCCAAAGGCGAATATTGTTTAGGTACATCACTCAAATTTTTTAATACTATCTGTTTTATAAAACTTTGGTTTTCGACCCAGATGACAAATTAGGTCAAATTAATTGAATATATTGTTTGGCAGACAATTTAAAGGATTTGCTGAGATTTCTTCGTCGAGATGATCCACAGACTCGGGAAGTATTTACGCAAGTATGCAAATGGAATACCGTAGGGAAGGATATAATTCCAATAATCGAGCACTGTCAAGATGATCGTAATCTAGTGCTAAATGCAGGTAAATATGTTCACGTTTATAAATTATTAGTATTCGTGCTAGATTTATTTTTCGTCCCGAAGAAGAAACGTAAGGGGAACTTATCAGGTCTTTATTGATTTTTTTTAATTTCTGCTGGAATTTGCAGTGAAGGTGTTGGTTTTCCTTACCATGCCTGTTGAGCCCACATCAAATGATATACCACAACAGATTGAATTTCTCTGGGGGTTGAAGTCTTCAATTACTTGCAGTAATACTGTTGTTGTGGTCGTCTCACTTTTAGAAGGTCCACTTGAAAATTTGCAAGGGTAAGTCTGCGAGATAATGCATTTTACCTTGTGTCAGTTGTCACTATTTCACTTATCAAATAAATGCTAATCCTAAATAAATGCAAGATTGTCAAATCTGATTATTAACCATATATTAAAAAATTGGCTTATTGATAATTCCATCTGGCCAGGCCCGTCTCAATAATTATAGGGGCCCTGTGCTAAATTGTATATAGGGCCCTTAATATATATATAAAAATATAATACATAGTAAAGCTAAATTGAATATAGGACCCTTAATATATATATATATATATATATATATATATATATATATATATATATATATATATATATATATATATAAAATACAATATAGGCACTTCAGGTATATATATAATGAAAGTTATTCAACCAATCCAGCAAAAATACTTGTCATGTTATTTTATCTAAATTTATATATTTAGTACTAGCATTTTTGGGCTAGATTTTAGGAATAAAGTAAAATATGAGACCTTATAAAATGATGAGCCCTGTATAATTGGGCTCCTTGTACACTCTTGAAACCGGGCCCTGCATCTGGTCAAAATAAACGTTTTTGTTTTGTTTTGCACAACTCTTAAGAATTGTAACTATTACTACTCCCCCAGTCTCATTTTTATTGGACTACTTTCTGTTTCTATACTTCTCATTTGTTTTTGTTTTTTTTGCTTCTTAGCAATCAAATGCACATCAAATGTTTAGTTTACCATTATATTTTACCTATATTATATATGTTACAACTTTTACATTCACAAGTGGTATTAAAGAGAGTGTATAGATTGAAAGCAAAAGTTTGGACACATCACTTATTATGATTTCTTAAACAGAGAGCTATTGTATAGTGGCAAAAGAAAAAGTGAATGAGGGAGTGCAACTTAATTACCCCCTTTGTTTCAAAATACTTGTCGTTATAGGAGTTGAATTTTGTTCCAAGATATTTGACCCTTTTCTATTATTTAGGAATCTTTACCCTTGTATACCAATCTATGATGCTCGGATTCAGGTACGGATTTGAAACTAATGCAAAATACCCACACCCATACCAACACCACACCCATGTCCTATCCTTTGGACACGGGTACTTTGGCAAAATAGAAGGGTCTGAGCATCACAGATACCAATTACACCTTTATTTATGCTTGTCAAGTATCCATTATACAAGCATTTGATTATTTAGAAAACTGAATTATATTAATGGTAGCTGAGTCTTTTTGACCTGCAATAATTTCATTTCTTAATATGTGTGAGGAAGTCTAAAATGATAAGTACTTTGAAATGGAGAGAGTAATAAAGTACCTAATTATTCTTTTTAATTGCCTCTCTCTCATATACTCCATTTCACTTAGTAGGACCATCTAATGAATGCAACAAGCTCCAACGTAAAGGTAAAGTTGGAATTTGAATGATTTTAGTCAAAATGGGTTATTTAGTTTTGATCATCTTTTAAATGGAAAAAGACAATTATTTTGGATTGGAGGTAGTAACTTGAAATAGCAAATACGTTAAGAAGGATACTAGATATGGAGTATTTTTCATCAAATTCATCAATTTCACAAGATCCAATATCTCCAGGGTGATTATTGAGTCGAAAACTGAAAAATGTTAGTAAATATATGGTTAAACCCAAGGCCACCTTAGCTAGAGTCCAGACCCTTCATATCTTATTTATATAGAACACATTTCTTCTTTCATTTCGTTTATCTGCCATTTACGGCATCTGTTCATATACTAAGTACCTTTAAAGACGATGGAATGATTTTCCATGACTTGAGACTTGCTAAATAATTGTTAATTGACTTCATGTTACTACCAAAAGTTGAATTCTCTTGTTTCATTTAAGTTGCTCAGTTAACCGAACAGTGTTACTATCAAAGTTCTTCATGTTTTGCAAATTATGGAAGTTCGCCTTTCTTGTTGACTTGCTCGTGAGGTGTCTTTTTCTTGAAGCTTATACTTTCAAATGGGAGGTCTGCTTTGTGTTTCACTTCAGATCACATCTTGGCCTTGACTGTGTCACAAGTGCATGTGTTTATTAATTTTAATCAATTTTGGCATCACCCATAACTTTCATTTTGATTTCTCATCCATTTTTTTACAATGGCACTTACCAATAGCTTCATACTTTTACTTGCTTAACATGAATGGCTTCGTGGATTAGGGAAGTACTCACTGAGGATGACTGGAAACTGGTGCAACTGGTGATCACTTTATTTCGCAACATTTTAGCAATTCAAGATATATCACTCCAGCAGAAAGTTGGGGGCTCGGCCTCTGAATTTTTATTTCTGAGAGATAGGTTGTTGGAAGTAATGTTCCAGGAGAATGTGATGGACTTGATATTAGTTATAACACAACATGTTGGTGGTTCCCATGAATATTTTCGTCAAGATAACCTGCTTCTGATGGAAACTTATTACTATATATTTAAAGGTCAAGACCCAGAGCTAACTGCAAGAGCACATATGAAGGGCTCAAAGGTAGCTGTATGTTTTACTTCTTTGATCTATTTTTCATTGCTATCAATTCAATTCTATCTTATGTGCTTGTGTAGAATATCGATAAACAAATTGTATAAATCTATATAGACACTATTTAATACTTTTGGTTGGAAATAGGTAAGCATTTTTGCTATTTTAATATTTCTAAAGTAAAGAATTTGGATCATTAGCAAACAATTAACTATCATAACCATACATCTATTGCTATAAATAGTTGAACAGTTTGTTTTAGTTGGACATACTTATTGCTTAAAAGCATGCTAGCATCCGAAACTGTTTCACGTAACTCTTTATCAATGGCAACCTCTCCTCTTGCTGTTTTCTTCCTCTTGGGATCTTCTATTTGCAGTCAAATACATCCGGGATTATACTCATTGGCGGGTTCTTCCACCAGGTAAAGGGGGATGCTGAAGCTGCTGTTAACAGTCTAATGTCTATCATGGAGGAGGAAAAAGAAAACAGAAAGCGCGCCAGATGTCGTGCACTGGTTTCTAATTCACAGTTTAAGCGGAACATTTACCCGCATGACAGTGGTATGGAGTTGCATTGTAAGAGATGCATTGAGAGGTTTATCATTTAAACTTCAGTAACTTCAGTTGTTCTTTTCAACAGGGTGGTTCTAAGACAGTGTGCAAAGGAAATCCTTGTTCAACATCCCGGGATCCTCTGCTCAAGGCCAATAAAGGTCATAGTGGTCCTTCAAAAAGAATCTTGTGGGACAATGGAAGAATGCCCTCAACAAAGGATAATATTCTGGAAATGCTCCATGATTTCGCTAAACAGTTCTTGTCGGGTGGATACAACGGTGATGAACCACTGCATTAAATTGCAAATGTTTATTGGTCCGTTCATTTCAATAATATTGCTAATCCATATTCGTATTGTCAACTTTGCTCTTTCAGTTCTGATGCAGTCAGTACGCGAGGATATTGAGAAAGAACACCATGCTATTCAGAACAGCGACATTGTTACCTTCTTTCAGCTTGCAGAATTTGTAATGTCATTTCAGTATCACCAATCGTCAACCTCTAAGGTCAGGAACTTTATATGCAAGAGCTTACATTCAAGCTTTGCTTATCATTTTGCATTAGCACACTATTCACTTATATATAAAATGATTTATTTTCTTCTCATCATTTTTCATGTGGTCAAACTTTATATTTCAAGAAATCATTTAAATTTTCAGAAAATGGTTATGGCCTTTCTGATTGGTACTTTTAGTTATATTTTTTAAAACTCCTTAAGAACAATCAAAAACTATTTACACGAACTCAAGTGATATTTGTTCTCTTTTTCTGTTGATTAATACCAGTGTAAAACCCAACAAAAATGTGAAATGAATATGTTGATTTTTACATAAACATCTCATATGCGCTCTATTCCTACGTTAGTTGGAGGATTGATATTTTTTTAGGTCTATTATTATCTGCAATAATACCCACTTCAATCTTAGAAACCCGTGTAAAAGGAGCTGCCATCCACTAGTCCCTCATAAATGAGTTCCTATCTACATATTTTTAGTAAGAAACCTTGAGGATGCATACCTTAAGATCCATCAGTGACATGGATCAAATGGAGGAAAGTGCCTTCTTATTTCTGTTAAAACTGGAATATCAGACAGGGAGATGTTTTGTGTCTTAGACTGATTTAAAAACAACTATCATGTGGCTATGTACAATAGCAATGGATCCAGCTGTTTGTTTGCAACTGCGTCACAGTCTCATTTTCTTCATAATGTTTGGTATTTTGGAGGAGCCATTCTTAGTTCCTATCTTTAGATTGTATGTTTTTTTCTAAACTTTAAAGGTATCATCTGAAATGAAGGAGTTCTAGACTCTAGGATTTTTTTCTTTAAGTATTTTGTTGTAGTTGGACTGTTGGGAGTGTTAGCATACTCAAAGATCATCATCTGGTCTCTTGGAGGGGGTTCTTCTTCGTTATCTTGTAGTCTTTTAGCTCCTCTCCCTCTCTTCATTCTCATGCCCTTTTTTTAATAAGAAAAGAACTACTCTCTCTGTCCCATTTTAAGGTTCAAAAATTTCCCAAAAGGTTGTCCCATCTTAAGGTTCAAAATCTTAAAATGGAAAGTCTTTATTACTTCTTTATCTGTGGGCCCCACAGGTCATACTCACAACAATTATCCACTAACTATTCTCTACCCCACATTCTCTTTCCTACCCAACTATCTACACTCACAACACATCACCTTTTTCACCTTTTTCTTAACTCTTGTACCCAACCCATTTTTTGAACCTTAAAATGGGACGGGGGAGTATATTAGAATAATGAGAAGAATGTGCAAAAACGAGACAGACAAGATATCCATCAACAAGAACAAAAAACAACGACAAAACAAACAATTCTGGTTCAGTGATAAAATGCTTAGGGGGCTTGAGTTGTTGTAGATCACTCATGATTTTGTTACGATGCATTTTGATTCTACTTGTTTTATGAATATCTTAAACTACACCACATATGAACCTGTTGGTGCACCAATTCTGGCTCTCTTACCTTTATATTACTGGTTTATTGTTGCATGTCAAATAGCCTTAATATGCTTGCTGCTGAATGACTACTTATTTGATCTTTTTATGTCTCAACAGCCTAGCATTGAAGGCAAGACGTCAGAAGCTTCTATAAATCATGACAGTGAGAGCACGCTCTTTAAGGGCAATGTATGTGGACCAGTTGCCGCATCGATGAATGAGCCAATGTTCCTACTAGTAATTTTGAAGTGGCGTAATGCATTTGAAGACTTGAAGCAGACAAATGATTACAAATTTCTTTCTGCAGCAGGATCACTGATGAAAATAATGGTGATTGATTATATTTTAATTTATATATTTTTTGCAGCTTGATTATCATATCTATATTCATAAAAAACTGAACATTGCTATGTAACTCAGGTAATCATTATACTTGCTCATGCCCCGTTTCTTGTCTTTCTCACTATGCATTCTTTCTCTCTAGTGTGGGTCCTTTTGCGTTCCTCTCTAATTTCAGTTTAAAATGTTGGTGTAGCTGTTCTGGGATGAATTATTATATTTTCTTTGTCATATCATGGAGCTATATTAAGAAGTACTGAGTTGTGTATCATTCCGGTCTGTACTAAGAGCAACTCTGGTTGCAATGCCTATACAGATGTATGTCTGGTCCAATATAGAGTCAGTCTTGTTAAAATGATTGTTGATCTCCTACATATGTGATGTAACTTGTATAATAAAATACTCATCTCTTGGTAAAAGGCGTATTACTGATGTTTGCTCTGATGGATTTGATTGTTTGGATCATTGGCTTTTACACTCTAGTGTAATATATTTTACACATCTTAGAGAATTCTGAAAGAAATTGCCAGAAATTATAATGCTTGAATTATGTTATTATCTTTTGGAAGGTATCTATTAAAATGCCTTATTTTTCTCCTCATTTTCACAGATACGCATGTTAGATTTGGTGCTTAAGCAGTCATCAGAAGACTCTAGGGAGCCTCAAACAGCTCGTGTCCTTCTTTACAAGTTATTTTATGATCAAACTGAACAAGGAATGACTCAGTTCCTCCTGAGCCTCATCAAGTCATTTAATACACATAAACAAGCCAAGAGGTTTCTCTTCTCTTTTCAATATATTTAAATTTAGAATGCCTTTGCATTGTGTAGCATGCGTTATATTATCGTAATAAGAGTACTCACTGTTGTTGCAATTTCAAACATAAGAATGCTGGATAAGTCTCTACCTGGTCCACCTTGTCAACACATTATTTGTGTATCCAATGTCTATGAGGACCGTAAGCCCATTAACATGGTTAAAGCTTGAATTGCCAGTCACAAGAATGTAACTTCAAGTATGAGCACAGCCCCTTCTTGCTAATGAAGAGTATCCATCAGCCCAATCATCTTTGATTACCACGACCCTCATTAAGGATAATACCTACTTTTAATCAGGTGTTAAAAGCACCAGTCTTGACCATAAAGTAGAAGATTTTTTTTTTTTTTTGCATTCAGTCTATTATGTAGTCATCTGAAGTGGAAATTCTTTATCGAACAGTGATTCTAGTCATGAACAAAACTAAAATTCCTTTCTCCAATATGTAAGTGGGTTGGTAGCATCTGAAATTTTCACAATTTAAATTATTGTGCATTGAGTTTTTCTTCAACATCCTGCCTAGCATGTGAACCATTTCTGCTTTTCATCATATATATCTAAGATGTACCAAATACTATCTAGTCTCCTGCTAAGGAATCAAGCAGCTAGGTGCATTTTTGATGTCTTGAGATAATGTATCCATCTGAAGCTGCTCTTTTATCAGGAACAATCACTGGTCTTCCTTGGAATAATATTCATTGCAACCAAGAACTATAGTGCAGTTTTGGTTAATTATTCAAAGCATGTTGTAATCACGTTTCATCTTTCTTCTTATTTTGGTGTTGATTCTTTTCAGCGATTTTGCCGATTTGGTTGAAACAGTTCACGTAATTATCCGCTTGATGGAGACCCTTCAGTCACGTGGCACATTGAGGGTATGCATGTGTATCTTTTTCTTAATCGAAATTTGAACCTTAATTTTATTTCTTTATTTTTCCTGCTCAAGTACCTACCATCATTATTAGGTAGTGATATTGGTTTAGAAGTCCTGGCATTAGGGTATGGGCAGCTGCCAATTAACTCGGAGAGAGATACATCCTGTCACGCTTGAATTATGGTTGGATAGCCTGGACCTGTCATTTGATTCTCACAGAAATACTGAGACTAATTGTTAATGATTTCAATTATTTGATAGTGGCACTAATCTCACCCTCCAGATCTTGTGGTGAATTGAGACATCTTTATCTGCTGCATATCTGCCTAATCAGTATATCAAGAATGCTTGTTCTGGTACAGACACAGTCCTTCAAATAACGTCTCTGCCACAAATGCATTCATGGAAACATAAGTAAATTTATTTTATAGATCGTTTCTGAGAATCATAAGTCTGTTCTATTCTAGCTGGCAGAGCAATTTCTTTATAAGTGGAACTGAGCAAGCTGTAAATTTGAGTGATCGGCGTTTATGGGGATTGAACACTTTAGAGGTCTTCAATAGCTTATTCTCAGTTTCTAGTCTCATTGAAACATGTCATTTGGCACTTACTTCTACATACTGGCACATGAAATCATTTAGAGTATATATGTAGTGTAAACCCTTGAAATCATCTTGAGTGCTGCAGAAGTTTATAGGCTCTAGTTGAGGCTTATAATGAAATTGCGAGATGGCTCCTTATTGTTCTTATTTATTACATCAACTCCTATCTTATTGCATTAGGGCATCTCCAACGGTAATTACAGCTGCCCATGTGGCAACCACTTCATAGACCGACTCCTCCAAAAAAAAAAAACAATACCAAACCAAACACTTCAAAGACTGACACTCATTCCTTATTATTTTGTTGTAGCAAATCTTCCCTTAAACCGGTCTATTGTTAAAAAATAGAATAGTTACAAGTGTCTATTTTAATAGCATTGTAGAGGTTTATTGCTGAGGGAAACAAGTTTATAAATATGAAAGGTTTATGGAGTGCTGATGTGGCATGCCGGATAAATCTTTTAAGAGGTTTATGACTAGAGATGCTGTTAAATAGTCTTTTGCCATATTTATGGATACAGAAAGCTATTACTTCCAAAGGAGCAACATTCAAAATACTAAATGTTCTTGTGGTTCAGGTTTCAAGAAAGTCAAGAAAGAAAAGAAATAAAAAGATGCCAACTGCAGAGGAGGATATTACTGGTGTGGTTGGAGACCATGCCATCATTCAAAATGACTTTGGTGTCTCTGGCTGTGAAATCTCTACAGATCCGAGCGAGCAAGTGAAAGAAACGTCATCAGATGCTATATATGACAAGAATAAAGCTGAAGACACCACAATCCCCTCACAGGTTGATGAGCCCAAACCACCCGAGTTAGAGACAAAAGAACCTGAAAGCAATTTGCCCGAGATGGAAAAAAGGAAACCAGATGGTGTTAATAATACTTGTGAATCAGATATTTCCTCAGCTGATGAGCAGTTAGTTGTAACCGATGAAGTTGATTTTAAGGTATCTACTGTGGTTTCTGCCCTTGCGAACAACTCCATCATCAACAATTTGTGTTGGCTGCTGAAATTTTACAAATGCAATTCCATCAGAACAAATCACTACATTATCTGCATGCTACGGAGGATATGTGAAGATCTGGAACTTTCTCCAATGCTATACCAGGTGAAAGCTTGATACCATTTGTTGTAAGATAATTATTTTCTGGAAATTCTAATTAAAAGGTGATAAATTGTAAATGTGGTTGATAGTCACTTTGCATTCATTTGGATTTATTCTGCAGTTGTCCCTCATCACAACATTCCACAGTATCCTGGATGAGCAGAAGTCAACTCCAAGCAAAGAATACGAGAATATTGTCTCTTTTCTGACGAGTTTGATTAGAGGAATGCTGAAAAAATGAAGAGTTATCCCCTCCTTTTTGTCGAAGTTCTCTTCTGGAAGACACGTAAAGAATGCCATTATATTAACTGTGAATCAATGCTGCAAGATCTTAGCAAACTGAAAAAGAATCTCATAAGTGGAAAGGTTCTTCCTTGATGATGAAGTTGGCTCCTCTTTAGGAAATGGATGGGTAAGGCGAAGTATAGCTGATGCACTTGGTGATGACGAAGCTGATTTTGTTATACCACATGGGATAGATGATCATAAGTAAGATATGTTCATTAACCTCATTGTTTGTTTACTTTATAAATAATATGGATTTTGCTCTAGCTGAACTGCATAGCAACCGATGCTCTAGTTTTTTTATCCATTCTTTATTAAGTTTAGAAGATGAATGGAGCTCTTATTTCTTGAGATGATTCCTGTGGCTGCGTTACTCTACAGTGAGGAGAATGACAGCCCAAAGGTTCGGAACTTGAAAAGAAGAAATTTAACTTCTGAAGGGACAGAAGGCATTATCTCAACATCCAAAGAAGGGCCCGATGAGAAGGGAAATTTCATTAGGTATGGCCTCCATGCAATACTTGAGTGATGTTGGTTTATTTATTTCTTACAACAAAAGCTTACTACTTTTGATTCAATTGATTTTTGGTGTCCTCATTCGTTACCTATTCCTTGCAGTGAGGAGCATCCTCTTGAACGTGGTTCCAAAAGGGCGTACAAAAAGAATGAAACCTTTTTGCTCTGAATGATGAGCTAGAAGAAAAACTTAAAGACCTTTACCAAAAGTGAGCCTTCTTCAATATCTTTTTCTGTTTTGCAAGGATATTTTCGTACATATGCATGAATAATCTGCTTTCATGAGAGGCCCAATTAATCAACATAATTCTTTAGAACAAGAATCTGGCATGTTACTATCTTCACAATTAACTTGTCCGTAGTAAATACGGTAAGAGTTGTAGTATGTCAAAAAGTATGTGCAAGTGTAGTAAGAATTCTATTTAAAGTTAAGGTCAAAAGCTCACTGTAGAAATCATGTGAAAGCTAAATGTACCTTTTAGACATATATATGTGTATAAAACAAATATTTGATTTATTCGGAAGCAATAATGAAAACATTTATAAATATCTTTTATACACTATGTTGGCTTTTATTGTATGCTGTATTACTTCATATTTTCTCAAAACAAATAATGCAGTAGCCAAATTAATGTTTTATTCAACACACATAGCACGTCATGAAGAGCATGAGTAAAGAGTAAACAATGTTTCCAGAAATTCTTAAATATAAGTATCATGTTGAAACATAGCATTATCACACTTGATCAACTTTAGGGGAAACTGAATAATGAACAGAAGAATTGTGCTAAGTAACAATGGTATTTATATGTGCAATATATCATGTCAGAAACTTTTCCTTAACATTATATGGTTAGTCGAAAAGTAAGTATTTTTAACAATTTTTTCCTTGATCAAATAAGAATTAATTAGATTAAAATAGAAAAAAGTACAAAACAGAAGTACAAAGAAAAGAAGGAGAAGGCCATCAAAACAAAAGCAGAAAGAAAAACAACAATACACCAGAAATTTTTGAAAGGAACAAAAACAGAACTCCACAAAATGCTTCACTTGTCCCGTAAATGATCAACAACAAAGCCGAAGTGGGGGCTGAATTTTTTTTTTTCCAACAACCTTTTCACACGATGACATATGAGGATTCATGTTAGCCGACCCCAAATTATTTTGAGACTAAGGCTTTGTTGTTGTTGTTGTTGTATCAATTATTAGGATGCATATGTAATTTAGATACATACTCCCCTCCATTCCATTACAATTTTAGAGTCCACTATTTCATTTTTGGGTCATTTCATCCTTAGAGTCCACTTTCAATAATTAAGTTATAAATATTTGATTTTTTTTTTTTTGCTCCTCGAGGAGTTTTTTCTTTCATGTTCAAAATATGATTGTTTTCTTGCGTATTTTAAAAATATATAACTTTAATACACATCATAAGAAATTAAAAGGTACTTAAAGTACAATATTATAAAGTTTGACTTGCAAATGTAGGCTCTTAATGTGGAATGGAGGGAGTATTATACATGTATTACTTGCGTGGTTGAGCGGGTTGGGCTGCCTCTTCAAATGCTGGAAAGAATCATTATAGCCTTTGTTTGGTGTCATTCATGTAGTTATCTATCTATACTTCTAATATATATATGAATATGAAGTGTTGAGTATATGTGGCAGAAAGGAATGATTATCTTTTGGTTTTCCATTTAGCTTTTTCTTCAGATTCTCCTTACTGACTGAAGTAATTTCTTTCTGCTTGACAACTTACAGACCATTCTAGGTATAAAGAATTTCAAAATTGCAGTCACCTTATCAAAGAAGATCTTAGTTTAGATGATGTTTCACCAGCTCAGATCTCCAAGAATGCTTAAACAGCTGGGGGCTCAAATTGCCATCAAAGAAAAGGATTCGTACTGATGGCTCAAGAAACAGCAGCAAGAAAGAAAGTATATTGGGAAGTAGAGGTTAATCATCTTAATTCTCAAGATGTCAGGGAAAATTATTCACCCGAGTCAACCTTTGTAAGTGTTGAATGTTGCAGTTTCTTGACTGCTTATGATCTGTATAAGCTGTGGCATGTAAGCAAGCGCTTTCTGGGAAGCCCATAGAAAATCAAAATTGCATATTTTCTAAAGGGGAAAAGAAAGACCCTGGATGCTTGCTTTTTTGTTAAGATATTTGTGCACTCTTCTGCAGCATCTCATTTAAACATGAAATTTTGCATTCTACTTCATTCTCAGGCGCACAAGAAAAAGAGTACGTGTGCATTTTAGTAGAAGATCAGGAGATGAGGGTTAAAGCTTTATTTGAGCAGTGAGTGATCGAACTGTTACCTACTGTCTCTTTAGATGATTTTTGTCTCCCATGTACTATCTGATTTTTATTTTGCCTGTCCAGGTTTAAAAGACCAAAAGAAGTGCAAACCTCCTTGATTGCAAGTGCACTGGATAGTGATGGCAAAATTTCGGCAGCGCATGGTTTAGCGCAAACTCAAGCAACTTGGCTTGCGTGTTCCCAAACATAAGCTGTCTGATGCAAACATGCATTTTGAGGGATGAGGATTATGTAACGACTTGCATGCGGAAGATGCAGGAGACTCTGACGATAAAACTATATCCTTACTTAGGAGAAAGGTAAAACATTTAAACTATACTATGTGATCGTGCTGATATATTCTTTTCTGTTATTGTTTCCTAGAGAAGTATGTTTGCAGTGGTGTTTTGTCCCATAAAAAACCCTAATATATTTTGCAGAACACTACTTATAGCGTCAAGCAGCGTACACCGAGAAATGACAGTATTACAGTCATTTTCTGCCGCGTCATTCACTATCACTACAGAACCATCTTACCTGCCTATTCAATATCATCTGGAGCATTCTCTATAACTTTAAATGCTCATGTGTACGGACAGGTTTCACCAACTATTTAATAGTTACCTTTCCCACCAACTATTTGATCGTTACATACTGCACGGGCTACCATTAAGAAAGAAGCTGAAGCAACTTGAGGAATGATCCACCAAATACACTAGCATTTTCCATTATTATTCCTGCAAAATTATGTTGAGTAGAAAACAGGACTGGAAACTGATATGATATGTACTCTTCTTGTATGAGTCATTGGTGACAAATTTATTGTGCAATCACGGTTCATGCTCATATGATATCTGCAAAATCTTACTCCCCAGTCTCATTTAGTCATTTTATCAATCCAACTTTTCTTTTTTCTGCGTAATCTCATTTTTTTTTTTTTTGCCATGTAGATATCCAGTGCACATGAATTCAGTTTTTACTATACTCCTAAATTTCAAGTTTTTCAAGATAAACCAATGCCGAAAATAGTTCTCTTCAGAAATGGCAATAAAGGGTGCAGAGTGAAATCCAAATATTAGACAAGGGTTGCTAAGACATTTACTAGGATCCTAAGAATAACAGGCTTTTTGTTTGGAGGATGTAAAACTAGAAGACTTGAGGGAGTATTAACCAAGCCTCCATATTCTTTATGCACATAATGGCAAAACCTCAACCGAGCATGCCTCAAACCACTGCCAACTACCACATTAATCTTCCACTCTTCACAGTGTACACATCGTCTGTACATGAATGCTGCATCCCACTACTGGTAAACATTATCAACACGAGGCCTTTCTCAAGAGTTAGACATTCACACCATCAGTCACATTCTCAAGTAGCTTTGGAATGCATTATTTCATCTATGTACGTGGTAGACTTCAGATTTTCTTTATAGATTTCATTTTCTTTGAAATTTCAATGTTATCCACCTCATTTGGGACCTATATGTTTGTGAATTACCAGGAGCAAAAACAAGCAGAAAGTAGAAACAAGTAAAGGAAGGCCAAGAGCCAGGAGTCTGTTAAAACCGTACTCAGAAGATGAGTCTGATGATGAATTGCTTAGCTCGTTACAACTGGGGTATGCCTCCCTACCTTGTATCACATAACACATGCATGCATTGCACACTCATGTTACACTATGATTCACGCAGCTTTACTTTGAGCGAACAGAAACTAGAATGCTATATATTTCCTAGTTAATGCTGCCTAATCAATTCTACCTAAGATTTTTTTGTTGCTTGTGGTTTTCATTAGACAGTAAATACTAAATGGTTTTCTTCTATGAGGTTAATGACCTCCATCAGGATAAATATGTACTACACGGTTATCAGAGGACATATTCCATAATTCGTCTGGCATGTTAGGTTATAATATCCTGTTAAAGCACATGTAATCTATACCTTTTATTAATATAGTGTAGACATGACTGTACAGATTGGCGTGCCCTCTACTTACAATTATAGTTCACTGCTTACAAGTACAGTTGTGCAAGTACGGAATATCTGCTCTTTCACATTGACAAAGCGAATATAACTGGTGCAAGTGGAACTTTATATTCAACTGTCTTATTAATGGCAAAATGATCCTTTTCTTTTTCGTTTTTTTTATTAGCGATGCTCCATCTGTAGGGAAAAGTATAAAAAGCTGTTTTTCTCTAAATTATTGCTAGTTATTAATATGGCTGTCTTAAAAAGAAACAGCAATTAAATAAAACTCTGAATTTCCTTGACTTCGAAGTAATTTATTAATGATTAATTGTTTGTCCAAAGGTTTGCATATACACGTGTGTGGCTATAAACCTTGTGGATGAAATAAATGCTCCTCGATCACTTTAAGAGTGCTTAGAGTCACATTATGACAAATAGCAACGATAGCATAGTATTTCATAATTTTTCATACACCCAAATTTTTTTTATGTTCTCTCCATCTGTTTGTTTCAATGTTGTATGTGACTCTATTTAGGGGCAGAAGGAGAAGTGATTGTAGAAATTCATAAAAGATTTATCATCTCAACAGTTTTGTTTAAAAATGCTGCTGAGTTGAGAACCGTAAGTTCAACCAAACATCTGAGAATGTGTGATCCCTGGAAATGTTGTCATGACAGGCGTAGCCTTCTACATTTGGAAATTTCATGACTCATACACGTAATGTTATCAAGTTGTCTGCGTGCATTTTAACAAGGGACTAGTCAACTTAAGAGACATCTTGAAAAT